>CAIGRH010202700.1:0-11192 GCA_903798295.1 Fraxinus nigra
CCTATGGATCTATGGTTCAAGGTACGCTTCCGTTTTCATTTTGATATTCTCATTAGTTTCAACATGGATGATTACAAGGTTGGTTATTGATTGTTTTGGATCGATAATCCTTAATATATTTTCTATCAGCATATACTGTGTACCAAATATGCGATTTACCAAAATTTAATTCTTGAAAATGGAAAATATTTGTTGGATAATTCTTATGTTGTGCATGCATCTTTCTATATTCCATGACATAAAACTTCATCCACATCTCACAAATAAATCCAACTTTGATAACTTAGAAGAGAATTGTGACACGAAGATTATACCCATACCAATACACATCTTTCAGTTATACAATATGTCACAAATCACACAAATGTAAGGAAGTTTTTTATTGCTAATTAAAAAAATGTCGCCTTGAATTATCAATTATTATACATAAACGGACAACAGTAACATTCCTTAACAATAAAAATTTCATATTAAACCACACATTTTCCTGATATGTAACGTACATTAAGGGCTTCCAATTCTGCGTAACAATTCTCAAATTCACCTCATCGATTTAATCATAAGTTCGTGTTACTTTCACAGTTGCAACAACTTTTTTTTCCCGAAATCAAGCTCTAATTGAAATAGAAATCTTCGACCATTCTAAAAAGAGGAATTCATCATTCACTTTATATTTTGACATGGAACAAATGTCTAAATAGATTGAAGAAGAATTTGACCAAAAAGGAAACTTGGCATAGTTCAAGTGGGGCATTCGAGTTTCGATTTGGACCCATAGTACCATTTCGAAAAGAGAACGACTAGACGAGTGTAATTCATTGCTATGTTGTGACATACAATATATTTTGGACATCCGAGTTCATTTAGGAATCGAAAACTACATTTTAAGTTTTAGTGTTATTTTTGTCATTTAGTTTATTTCGAATTCTTTGTAATTTTAGTTTGTATTAACTAGGTTTTCATGTAAATCATTATAAATAAAATTTTAATTTATCATTTTTTTATCATCTTTCAATTAATAAAATTCGGGAGTTTTTTTTTTCATAATTCGATAGATTCCAAATTTCGAGTTCTTAAGATTTTCATTTAAATTACTTTTTCGCGCTGCTTCAAGTGGTATTAGATCCTGCTTTTGCGTCTCTATATCTTTGATTCACAACCATGAGTGACAACCAATTACTAAGGCAATTTTGAATGCTCAAAATCGATGGATTGGCAACCTTACTACTCATATCAAAGAGATTCGTCAACTGTTGCTGCGAAGTAGTTATGGCAACGAGTCGAGTCGAGCCGAAAGTCAAAACTCGGGCTCGGCTCGAGCCAAAAAGGGCCGAGTTTTTTTTGCCCTAGCCGAGGCGAGCAAAAGCTCGGTAAAAAAAATGAGGTTCTGCCCGAGCTTTCTGCTCGAGCCTTAGCGGGCCGAGCCAACTCAATTTTTTTTCTAATCTAGCAGGCAGCTAAATAGCTAGCATCTTCCTGCACAAAGCTGCTGCTGCCTGCTTTATGCAGGCAGTGCAGCTAAAGCACAAAGCATAGCTTTTTTTTTTTTTAAAGTGGGCAGCTCGTACGGGCCGACGCCCAAATTGGGGCTCGGCCTAAGCCTTGGCTCAGTGGAATCGGCCCGACTCGGGCTTTTTTCGGGCTGAGCTCGAGCTGTTCGAGCATGCGAGCTTTTTTGTCATCCCTACTGCGAAGTGTTTGAAACAATCTGGTGTACCATATGACTTCAACATTTCAATCTGGTTGTTGATTTCATAACAGGTATCAATAACGTTATGATAGTCATGGAAATGATTTTTTTAAGTCATACCGTATGGTTTTGGATCACAGAGAGAATGTTCGTTTGTAGATGCATTCCATAATAACTGTTCACTATTATGATTATTTACTAACATTTTTTTATACTTAATTTTTCAAAATCCCATAAAATCCTTAATTTTTCAATTTTACCTAATTTCCTCTACTTTGTGGGCCGTATGCTATATTCTTTCCGTACAGGCTTCATTTTCTTAGGCCGAAAATTGTTGGGCTCCGATTTGTGACTAAATCCACATAAAAATTTGGTTTCTTTATGTAGTGTTTGTATACAACCTTTTTCCGTTGTCTTTGAGTTTATAGTGAAAGTTTGATTGAACTTTATGCAAATTAATTTTTCTACTCTTTACGAAAAGGTAATCATTTATGTGCTAAAACGCTCAAACATGCGCTACTTGAAACTTTTCTCCTTGCTCAAGCCGACTCGGAATTGAATTTATTGCAACATGTGTTAACCTCAAAAAATGGATTCAACAGATGTCGGGCCCACTCTTGCCATGTCAAGTACGGATTCGACATGTTTCTACCGGAATGAGGACGACAGTTAGACACGAATGAACGCGGGAGGCACTTTTCGGCAAGAGACAAAAATGTTCGAACTCCGACAATATGACTGGAAGGCGACCGCGCTATCAATGATCGCTAAAATAAAGTACTCGAGAATAAATCTCTCTTTCTTAGTAAGATATGTGGAAGGATAAATGTAGTGACATGGTGATATGTGTTGGAGTCTTCATATATTTGCTATAATGTTTGCTAAATATATAAAGAACAAAGTATATAAATCTTCTCCAATCTATGTTTTTCCCAAGAATCAAGACCTTTCTTGTTTAATTGTATGATTACAAAGATCCCAACCCCATCTTCATACAAAGAAAAGCTATTTATAATAATCTAACTGGCGTAAAGATCGTTGGATCAACATACACGTGGCAGCATCTTTGCATCCAAAGCCTTACATCAGGGTCTACTCCAAGCATTCGATGTTTTGGGCAGAAGGTTTACCGTCCTAGTTGTAGGCTGACATACTGACACCTTTTACCATTTGTCTTATCAATCACTTCTGAAATATCTCCGGATCCATAGCGGGTAGCAGCATTTGACTTGGCTGCAGCCATTGCTGAAGGACCTCTGGCGGTAAAGAGTTTCGGATTTCTTTTATTAGACCTCTATGTGGGACTTCGGAAGTTTCGGTGTTTGGGCTCTTGGAGGAGCCTCGGACCACCATAATCTTTGTTGACTTTCTGCCAACCTGGCTGCTGATGACACAGGGCTGTCCACGTGGACTCGTTGTTGATTAAAGTCAAGTAATACACTCTTATGTTGATTAAATGTCAAGATTCTTGATCGTAGACCTACTAAAAAGTGATTGTCCAGTTAAAATAATCGTATGCATTTTCATGCAAGACGAGCAACAATTGACCTTTTATCTACTTAACGACACATTTTCCTCTATAACAATCCAAATCTAGGGGCCATTTTCTACGTTGTTAGTTGTCGATGGTGATTGATGAGTGTGTTTAACTCATGCATTTAGTATCAATTAGATTTGTTAAATTGTTCATTCTTAAGAGTTTTAGAACGTTTTGATGTGTGTTTTCGTATTGTATTATATGATAGGTGAATTGGCGGAAAATGAGTTTGAGACAACCAAAGAGTTGTGTTGATATGAACCAAGGAAAATAGGAATTGAAACCATTCAAAGAAAGAGGCATAGTTGAAGAAAAACGAAGAAAACATTATAGTCGGGACGCACAAGTGCCATATTGCTTGAAAAATCTTAGATTGCTGGTGCCCAGGCACCATATTCGGAGCGCCTCAACGTCAGCCAAAAATCCTACGCAACGCATAAGCACTATAGGTGCTGCATGCCATTTCAGCTAGGGTTTCTATTTTTAGAACATTTAAAAGTCCAATTCAACCCCAACTCGTTTAGAACTTCAATAAAGCATAAACAAAGCTTTAGAGAGATTTCTAAACAACATCTCAACGAGGCAAAAACAAGAGATCATGCAAGAGAGCGAAGGCAATAACAAAAAGAACATTGAATCATACTCCAAAACAGTTTTTCTCTTTTCTTCTCTATGTTATTAATCATGAGTTCGAATTTTATTTATTCTTCAATCATGAACTAAATCTTTTATCTAGGGTTTAATGTAATCGATATTTGTAACTATGTTTTGATCTTCAATAATTATTTCTTTTTGAGGTTTTTCATTAAGTTTATTTGTATTATTTATTCTTAATGTTTTCAATTAACTCATCATTGATTGATTGATTTGATGTTTAAGATTCGGCACTTGAGAGAAGGAATCTTGAATTGATAATAGAATAACATAACCTAGATTTTATAGGTATTAAGAGAAAGTATAATTTATTTGAAGTGTTTCCACAAAGAACCATAGAACTCGATAATTCTTAGATTTTTTATTCGAAATAGAGCTACTGGAATTGAATTTTAGGAATAATTTTTTACTTGGCACTCGAGAGAAGTAGTAGAATTATATTCAGGTTCTTAATTACAAACTTGGGAAAATTAGTTCTAGATAATTAGAGAATTAAGAAACATAATTGATAGTAAGATGAAATAAAAATCCTAGATTCTTCTCATATTTCTTAATTCTTATTTTTAATCGTTGATTTAGTCAAACTTTCACGTTAGCATTAGTTCAAAATATTGATCTTATAAATTTGATTAATGTCAATAAGGGCTATTTCCATTATAGTACTTAATGGATATTTATTTTCAATCCTTGGATTCCACATTCTAACTTCACCGTTATATTATAAATTTTGACAATGTGTGCTTGCGGTATAGTTTTCACTTAACAATGACCACATGATATTGCACTTTATTATCGAGTAAAATACATTTTATAATTAGGTTGAAACTATTTATACATTTTTCAAATTTGGATAGTGTGACGAATACGCAACCAATTTTCAAGCCACCATTATAAAAAAAGAATGTGCAAGTAAAGTGAGATATTAATCATACATAATGAAAGAAGATATGTACATGATATTTGTATTAGCGTGTTTAGGAAATGTTTATAAACAATTTGAATAACAAATGAATAGAAATGAGGTGAATAGTGCCAGCTTGTCTTTCGAAATATGTCAATAAAAAACGACTTAATGAGTTTACGACGAGATGAAAATTGAATCATACTCCTAAACAATTTTTCTCTTTTCTACTCTATGTTATTAATAATGAGTTTGAATTTTATTTATTCTTCTATCATGAACTAAATATTTTAAAGGAGTTTGTTGTAATCGATATTTGAAATTATATTTTGATTTTCAATGATTATTTCTTTTTGAGGTTTTTCATTAAGTTAAGTTGTATTATTTATTCTTAATATTTTCAATTAAATGGCCATTGATTGATTGATTTGATGTTTAAGATTCAACACTTGAGAGAGGGAATCTTGAATTGATCATAGAATAACATAACATAAGTTTTATAAGTTTCAAGAGAAAATATTATTCCTTTGAAGCATTTGCACGAAGAACCATAAAACTTGATAATTTTAAAAAAAATTATTCGAAATAGAGATAATGGAATTGAATTTTAGGAATAATTTTTACTCCACACTCAAGAAAGTAGTAGAATTATATTAGGGTTCTTGATTATAAACTTGGGAAAATTAGTTTGAGATAATCAGAGAATTGAAAAACATAATTTATAGTTAGACGAAATCAATGTCCTAGGCTCTTCTCGTATTGCTTAATCTTTAAAACTTGTTTTCAATCGTTGATTTTGTCAAACTTTCTCATTAGATTTAATTAAAAATAATGATCTCATAAATTCGATTAATGTCCGGATAAAATAAGGGCTATTTTTATTATAGTACTTAGTGGAAATTTGGTTTTCAATCCCCATGGGTTTGATATTCTAACTAGATTGTTATATTTTAAAATTTGACTTCGTGCGCTTGAAGTATGGTTTACACGTAACGGTGACCACATGATATTGCATGTTATAATTGAGTAAAATGCATTTAATAAGTATTTTCAAACTGTATATACATTTTTCAAATTTGGATAGTATGACGAATACACATCCTATTTTCAAGCCCCTATTATAAAGAAAAATGTGCAAGTAAAGTGAGATATTAATCTTACATAATGAAAGAAATAAGATATGTACATGATATTTGTATTAGCATCAGTTTGAATAATAAATGAATAGGAATGAGTAGTGAATAGTATAAGCGTGACGTTTGAAATGTGAGTAAAAATGACTTAATGTGTTTTCAACAAGAAGAAGATTAAATCAAACACCAAAACAGTTTTTCTCTTTTCTTCTCCATGTTATTAATAATGAGTTTGAATTTTATATTTTCTTCCATCATGAACTAAATCTTTAATTTAGGGTTTGATGTAATCGATACTTGAAACTATGTTTTGATTTTCAATAATTATTTCTTTTTTAGGCTTTCCATTAAGTTTATTCGTGTCATTTATTCTTAATACTTTCAATTAACTAGCCATTAATTAATTAATTTGATATTTAAGATTCCGCACTCGAGGGAGGGAATCTTGAATAGATCGTAGAATAACGCAGCCTAGGTTTTATAGGTATCAAGAGAAAGTATAATTCTTTTGAAGTGTTTCCATGAAAAATCATAAAACTTGATAATTCTTAGGTCTTTGATTCGAAATAGACATATTGAAATTGGGTTCTAGTAAAATTTCTCACTCGGCACTCTAGAGAAGTAGTAGAATTGTATTAAGGTCCTTGATTATAAACTTGGGAAAATCAATTGGAGACGATTAGAGAATTAAGAAACATAATTGATAATTAGATGAAATCAAAATACTAGGCTCTTCTCACATTGCTTAATTCTTAAAACTTGTTCTCAATCGTTGATTTAGTCAAACTTTCACGTTAGGTTTGGTTAAAAATATTGATCTTATAAATTCGATTAACGTATAGATAAAATAAGCTCTATTTTCATTATAGTAATTAGTGAAAATTTGATTTCCATTCCGTGTGAGTTCGACATCATAATTTAACTGTTGTATTATAAAGTTCGACACCGTGCGCTAGCCGTATAGTTTACACGTAACAGTGACCACAAGATATTCTCAAGTAAAATGCATTTTATAAGTGAATTGAAACTATATATATACACTTTTCAAATTTGGATAGTGTAACAACCTATTTTCAAACCACCATTTTTTAAAAAAAGGTGCAAGTAAAGTGAGATATTTGTATTAGCATGCTCAGAAAATGTTTATAAACCGTTTGAATGATAAAAAAAAAATAGAAATGAATAGTGAAAATATCAATGAGTCATTTGAAATATGTGAATAAAAAATGACTTAATGTGTATATAATAATAAGCTAAGTATTATTTAGTTTTATACCGTCCAATAATTTTAGCACGTTTGACTAAGCCTAAAGGGTAAGCAACCTTTAAGAATAAATAGAATTAAATTAAATTAAATCCCTGACAACGACGTCAAAAACCTGTTTACGAAAATATGTCGAATTAAAATCACCGCAAGTGTACAGTTCGTTACAAGTAATAAAGTAGACTTTTTGAGTCCGAATATCGTTTCCACGAAGATTGATTAGTTCTAATTCTAATTACCGTGACATTAACCGAAACTATAAAAATGAGAATGTTTGTTTTGATGAAATTAATGATCAATATGCAAGTATGAATGAGTTAATTAACTAAATGTAAATTGATAATGAGTGTAAATTGAAGTGTTTTCTAATGTATGATGAATGTACTATGATCACGAATCTCTATGTTATATTCCTTTTAAGCCTAATTCTACACCTTGACACACGGTTGAAATATTGAAGAATCAATGATTATAAATTATTTAACAATATCTCTCGAGTAGAGTTAAACCTATTCAAATATGCGACCCGACTATATCTCTATGACTGCAAACATACAAGAATGCATGAGTTTTTATGAATACTTAAAAATTTACATAAGGCATATCGACATATTTCTATTCCCTATCGGACTCTATGATGATTTATATATGTCAAACATATTCTCCTTCTTTCTAATGTATGAAATAAGCCACCAAACTCACACAATCATTCGCGCATATAATTGTGGAGAAAAATAAATTCATATAAATCATTCAAATATCCCAAAATGTGTTGTTGGTTGTTAAGAATGTAAAATTAAGAAATAAAAATCATCTTACATGGTTTATCTAATCCTAGTATAGAATTAATCTAGCCTAGTATGGTGGGAAGAAGAAAATCAGAAAAATAAATAAAGAACGACATAACCAATTCGATTCTTGAATTGAATTTTCGTGTTCTTGGAGTTGATCTTCACGTTCTTGCCTCTTTTCTTCTCTCAAAAGTCTTCTCCAATCTCTTCCCTACATTCTGGACAGCCCTATGGTTGATATATGCATCACAAGATTTGTTTCCATAGGTGTTTCAATCAAAATAAGAAATAAGAAATTCGCGCCCAGAAAAATTCTATCAACCGCATAGTTATGTTGAATGCGGTCGCAGAGAACAATAAATTTGTCCTTGAAATTCTCTGAAGCCTTCTATGTGGTTGCATGGATTTTGAACTATGCGATCGCATAGTTATAAATTTTTTCGTCATATAGTTTTCAGTATTTTGGTCGTATCTTTTTCTCTCGATATCCGATTGAGGCAATTTAAAATGCGTTGGAAAGCTAACACAAAGAGATAATAATAGTCCAGAGGTATAAGGTTTCAAATTCGAACTTTTTCTATACAAAAAATGGGTCTCAAACTAAGATTGAAAATTCAAAGCATAACTTTTTCGGCTGGAAGTTGATATGTGATAGTATTTCGACTATATTTCATCAACTTGGTTTCTTTTTTCATCCAATTGATGCCCAACAGTATCAAGGTTTTCAAATTCGAACGTTTTCTATGCCATAAATGGGTCTCAAACTGAGACTGAAAATTCGAAGCATAACTTTTTCGGCTGGAAGTTGATATGTGATAGTATTTCGACTATATTTCATCAACTTGGTTTCTTTTTTCATCCAATTGATGCCCAACAGTATCAAATCTTCATCGTGAGATCGACACAATATTTCAGTATTTGCACTTGAGTTCTCAAAGTTTGATTTTACTTCATTTTAACCCATTTTCGCTTGTTTTTCCTAATTTCTGCCATATTCATCATTATTGTCCTGCAAAACACAAATTACATCGAATTAAATTATATTCCACATGTTTATTAACAATTATCTATGTCTGTGACCCAAAATAAGTGTGTAAAACGCACTTATCAGTTAGTCAAACAACTTTATCTTCAAAATTATTTAGATTACCTTTATTTTTCTTGCTTTTGGGTTAAAATTATTTACCATTAAGATTTATTTAGTGGAACTGAAATTTACGAATTTTTTGATATTATAATGGCCATCGTTGTTGGAATTGACATAAACGTGCCAACAGTTCGAGGAAATTATAAATTCTTTTATTTTAATATATTAATGATAGAATTTTGATTTTCTTTTGAAACAATAGAAAACATAAAATATTAATATCGTATTGTATTAAAAAATGCAATATTTCCAACTCATTCACTTAGGCAGCCGAAGTTTGGTTAGTGACAAAATTTTCATACAGTGATGTTAACAGTTGTAATTTTTTATTTTTATTTTTTCTATATGTTATCCATCTCATTATTTTTCTTTGATCAAGGATCATGCAAGCAAATTAAAGGGAATTGACCTCAATTTCAAAAATTATCACATGGATTGGGGTAAAAAAAAAAAGTGATAGATTGAAAGATAAGAAGCGCATTATGCAGAAGCCAAGTGAGAGGGTGATCGATGACCTTTAGAGTTTTGTATGGTTTGGGACGTGAGCACTAGCATACCCAAAAAGCATAAAATCTTGTAGCTCTAATTCTGCATCACAGTGCAAACGAATTGTCACTCAAATGGAAAAAAAAAGTACAAGAACTACCCCATCCCATGCCTTCCCCATAAACTTGGCATGTCTATGCGAGTGAATTAAGCTGAATTGTGAGAAAAAAATTGTCCACTTAGTTTCTTTATGTGAGTTTGCTATCAAGGAGGGTGTTGTGTCAGCATAGCATGATTGCTATGCGAGTATCATTTATGTTTTGAGCTTTGCTAACTTTTCATATAGTTTGACAGAAGAATCGATCAACGGACAGATGCATTCATCCATCATTCTATATAAACGTATTATTTGTACAAGTAGAATAATTCTTATGTTTTGCTTTTCGATAATTCAGCTTAACATCTAATTTAATCATAACTGCTAAGGTCCCATATTTATGCGACATTCCCAAATTTTTATTCCAAATGATTTTATTGACAATATTATTTTTTCTTTTGTGTATATTAACTAAAAAACAATGTCTCAGTAAACTTACTTTGTAGACAGAAGTTCTATCACTAAATAAAAATAAATAAATAAATAACTATTAAAATGATAATGTAATTAACTATGAAGTTTCGCATTGCTAATAATTTAAAAAGAAAGTGACAGTCTACTCAGATATTGTAGCTTTATTAGAACATGTTGGATGTGGTATGGGTTGGTATATATCATTGTTCTTAAAAATGTAAAATGTGGCGAAGCGTGAAGGTCGAGTTTCAGTCTAAGCGTAAAATTTTTTTTTTTTAATATTATTTTAAAAGTTTAAATCAATCTAAAAATTATTTAATAATTAAAAGGGAAAAAAACGTTAAAAAACAAAAAGCGTAAAAAAAGGCACGCGCTAAGCACACCTAGGTATGAAAAAATAAAAATAAAAATAAGTTTAAAAAATGATAAAAGCACAAAGCGAGACTTTTTACTCCCGTTCCGAGCTTAAGAGACGTCTAGACGCTGCTTTTTAGAACACCGGTTTATACCGTGCAGTGGAAATATGGTAGCTCACAATCTTTTGACTTAAGCTAATCAACTGCACAATATTAGATTGATTGTATTCCATTATTTATTGCACCTTTTGTGCGGAATGATATTGTAATGAAATGATTTTATTTTTTTCTAAAACAAATTAATTTATCAACAAGAAATTATTTTTTTAAAAAATAAATATTAGTTCAAGAGACCTAAATTAGTTAACAATTAGAAAAGTAATTAAAGATTAAGAAGTCATGAAACTCGAGCTAGATTGTCCAATTTAAACGATAAATCGACGGATCACAGATAAATGTCATCAATATCAATAGTTGGTATTAGAATCTTCGATCGTAATATTGTGCGTGATAGCGAATGAAATTTTATGTTAATCATATGTTTCATTAATTTTTCTTATATTTTGAAAAGTTCCCTTAAAACTAAAACTTAGTTCAACATTAATATTGCAAGTTGCTTTATGTAATGAAGGTGTATGCTATTTTTCAGGACTTCTCTTTAT
>CAIGRH010202713.1:0-10681 GCA_903798295.1 Fraxinus nigra
TGACTATAGCTTTCAGATCATCAGTAGATGACTACATGGGGTATCTTTTGATGTAATTATCCAGTATATAGCGGATTATTAGCTTTCAGCTTACATTTTCCAGCTTACAGTTTAGCTTACTGATTCATTTGATGTTATTATCCAAAATTAGCTTTCAGCTTACAGTTTAGCGTATGAATTTCAGATTATGATTTCAGCTTACTGAATTCGACTAGTGTACTTAGTCAATGTGTTGTATCAATTAGTATCATTTTTAGATATTTGCTTGTGCCTAATTTATGATTTAGCACCAGCATTATGATTTTATACGATTTTAACTTACAGAAATGACGTCTTTACCCGTATTGTTGTCGATACAGATTACCTACACTCGACGTATTTTACGGTTGGTCATTCAGAGTAAAAAGTTTATGATTTTAGTATGTTCTAGTTCTAAAAGAAATAAATAGAATTTAGAATCTCCTAAGGCGGTAAGGAAGTAAATTAGATTTTTCGGTAATATGTATTCTATGCGAACTATCCACTACTGAGTTGCAAACTCATATATTTTATTACCTATTCCATTAACAGATAGTAGCTGAGTTGAGCAGCTTTGCAGCCTGTCGATCCACCAATTTGAGTCACACACATTGTTATTAGCTGTATGCCTCATTTTGTTTGTTTATTTAGTTCATATTTGTTTTGGGGTACATATAGTTTTTGTCAGAAAAGTTTATTATGAGCTCACTCCATATTTGATATCTTTAGTACATCGGGAACTGTTGGTTGTAAAGTAGGAAATATTGATTTGCCAGCATTCTATTTTGAATGGTTTGAGTTTTGCGGGGTTAGTGTACCCTTTTTAAATTATATGTTCTAGTTTGAGGAAATAAATTATTGTTTAGCTGGTTTTAGTCCTATTGTAAAGGAAACCCTGTCAAAAATTTTATAAGAATATGTTACTATCAAGCAAGTCATAGTTGCCTTGATGGTGGGACTGGCACTTAACTGGTATCTACCATCGGCACACGGTACGTGTCGAGTCCATTAGAGTGATTCGGGACGGGTCTTGTCATGAGAAGTGTACTAATGATTCAATTTCATAATTTTGAATATTTTTTTATGTATAGATTAAGTTGGATATGATAATGGACTCACACATAAATGATAAGAACATATCCCATAGAAGCTTTATTAGAGTTGTTGAGAATTAGAAATACTAATTCTATATCATCTAGAGCAATAAAATTGAAATAAAGAAACAAATATATGTAATAAATTTGAATCCCTTTTCCTTAGGAAAGGACACTCACGCAGGGAGGAAATTTATCCTTTGAAAGAAAGGCATGGGAGTTTTTGGGCATGGAAAGCTTTACATTCTTTTGGATCTTGTACCCAAGGTTTGGTAAGATTTATAAAGTTCACCTCAATGTTAGATTATGTTAACATATACTGCTATAGTAATTCATTTAAGAAAAAAGTTGACAAGAATGTACACGGCTTCAATTCTATTAATGGACTCTTTACAATAATAATTATTAGGCCACAAAACTTAACAATTTTCCCATTCAAAGATTAATCCACCATCAATAGCTCCTTAATAATGGGCAACAACTCCTCAATCCTAAAGAGAGAAGTCTAACTGAAATTGCACACAGCTTTAGTTTCTCAATCAAGATAGTCTTCATCAACATGTTAAACGAATTCAGACTCTCTTTAATCTTCTCAAGTGTCAAAGTCCCATTATCCAAAGTTGATATGATGAAATGATAATGAACTATATATATTTTGTCCTTACTAAACAAATAGAATTCTTTGCTAAGTAAATAGCACTCATCTCATGCTTATGACCTAATTCTTTCAAGAAAGACAATAACCATATAATCTCTTTGCTAGCATTGATCACAACAACATACTCTATCTCAATTGTAAAAAGAGAAACTATATTCTACAACTTGAACCCAACTAAATATTGTACAACCCAAAGTATATACATGTCCAGTAATATTCTTCTTGCCATTAATATCCCTGTCATGTCAGCAACTACATGGCTATATAATCCTAAACATAACTTTTTGAAATACAAGGCTGAATTTACATTACCTCTATAGTACTTGAAAATCCATTTTACTACCTCCAAATGTTTACTATGATTGCTCATCTATCTATACATAGCCCTCACTTCATGTGCTCTGTTTGGTCTCATATACACCATGGCATGCATAAGACTACCAATAATAGAGACACAAAACACATTGACCATAAGGCCCACTCCTACCCTATAGAGATTGATTGTTCATTGGATAATTTGAAGTGACTAGCCAAAAGAGTACTCATTGGTTTTGCATCATCCATTTGTAATCCAAAACATGAATAGATTCAAGAAATCTTGATCTTCAATTCCAAGCTAGGTTTGATCTTCTCTCCAAAATATGATGAATTTACCTCGTGTTTTTGATGGATTTTGTAATATGATATGGTATGGGAGGCTAGAGAAAGATATCCCTTAATATTTAACCATTGTTATGTATTTATAGGTGTTGAAATTAGGTCAAGAATGAAGCTAAATTGGGTTCCTAAAGAGTTTGGATCACAAAAGCAATAAAAACTCAATGTGTTTCCTACCTCAAAACGTTAATCAAACATTACCCTCAATGTCTCAAAATATCATCAATTAAGCTAAATAAAAGGCAAAGAATAGAATAAATGATAGGATCCATGGAGAGCAACAAACTTACAAAGATCCATCTCAACTTGAAGTGGAACCAGTGGCGAGATCATGAGCAAATAGGATAAATGAAACCATGAATTTACTTGTTCAAGCTATAGAGGACAATAATTTAAAGTTAACAAGCCAAACACCAATTTTCATGTTGGGCATGGAAGCAGAACTAAGATTAGTACACTCAATTCAAGCTAAGCTAGAAGAAGCAAAGCTTGGAGTGTAGCTGGAAAGCGATACATGCACTGGTAAAATAGGTCGTGCAAGCACGGGGTGCAAAATTTCAACCCATAGCCAAATCTACTTAACGGCGTGCATGAGAGAGAATACACAGTACAAAAATGAAGGCGGTTTAATTTTTCCTTTTTCGTTTAGAATTCTATTTATTTGACATTTTCTTGATGTTTTACGTTTTAAGTAGGGTTTTATGCTCATTCTTTTCATTGTAAAATAGCACATTATTGAGATATTAAATCAAGGAAATGTTGATTTCTTTTGGTTCTACATTGAACTCAATTTCAAACTTATCAAGGATATCATCTTTGTGGCATTCAACAAATTCATAGCAAGGTTCATAATTTTTGTGATTAAAAAGTCAAGTTCCTTTATAACTTTGGTTCCTCGTTCAATAAATTATTGGGTTCAATTTCAAATCGGAATCTTATCTTTCTTGGGGTGTGATTCAATCTTTTGTGGGTTTGGAACTACTATAACTACATGGATTCACATGAGAGCTTTGGTATCAGAGTTTTGACTCTAAAATCAAGGTTATATCATTATCTTTCCGTATTTTTTTTCATCTTCTTCTTGAGTCTTCACCTTCTTCGTCGTTTTTATTGTATTCTCGAGTCTTCTTAGATTTCTTCATCATTTGATTCTTTCAATCCAATAAAAACACTAAAATATTCAAGAAGCATTTGTGCATTAGATTAGTGACCAAATCAATTTTATTTTTATTTTTTGGGCTTTTTTGTTGGATTTTCGCATATTTAGTGTCAAAAAATCCGAAAATACCAAAAGAAAATAAAATAAAATCATCAGCTAGAAATAGTTTCTACGACAAGAAAATCAATTTTCCAAGCCAGAAAGTGTCCAATTCGATTTCAAAAACCACTTTCTTGAAATTCTTGAAACATAAATTCATTCAAGAATTCAATTCAACTTCCAAACTACCCTTTGGAGTCGATACTGTTGTGCACAAGGCAATAATCGAATTCAAGAAACACTTTCTTAAATTTCTTATTGGTGTTTCTATTTAATTTTACATTCATTTTCTGGAGTCTTTTGAGAGTCAATCTTCTACAATTATTTGTTTGAACTTCACAAGGGTCAATTTTTTTGATTGAGATTAAATTAGTTCCTTGAAGCACTTACAAGAAAGTATTGAGAGGGAAAAGTTAGAGTGGTGCGATTATTAGAGAGAAAGGGCCAAATTGAGTGATACACAAGTGCAATCACGTGAGGAAAACATTATTCTAGTTCATATGATGTCAGAAAAGAAAAGATCTACATCTAGGGAGGAGAATGATCAATTCTTCACGGCAATGCTACAAAATTTTGAGAGGATGAATGAAATGTGCGGGGAATTTAAGGATAGATTAGATAGGCGGGATACATTGATTGCAAACTTACAAATGGGGCAACCTATGAGAGTTCTTAATGTTAAGAAGCAAAATAGGCATTATCCTAATGCTGAAATTGACCAAATCACGATAGCTAAAATTGATAGGAAGATGGGGTCTAGAAGAAATCCTAGAGACTTCGATGGAGTAGAGTACCTATTGGAATTTGAAGCACTTGTTACAAAGCGTAGTAAGTTGGATGTTTTGATGGAAAGTTTCAAATTTTACAATATGATTAATTATCAAACAATGAATTAAATGGAGGATACAAGAGAGGGAAAAAATAGAAAGTAAGAGAGAAAATAGAAAGGTAGCTAAAAATCATAAAGGGAAAAGGGCCACAAGAGAAAAAAGAAGTAGAGAGAGAGAAATAAAGTAGAAAGGTGGCAGAAGAAGAAGAAAAAGAATGGAGCCAAAAAGAGAAAAGAAAGAGAAACTTCATAGAGAAAAGAAAAGTCAAAAGTGAGTTTCCATGAAAAAGAGAATAAAATTGAGAGGATTTCAGTGATAACTAACAAACCCCTCCCTAATTTGGCTATTTCTTTACCGTAGAGTTTCGAAAATTCTCATAATGAGGACATGCATATTGGCTCACCACTCATTCATGGCATTAAACAACAAATTGATGAGACTAACGAACCCTACCCTAGTTTGAATATTTCTTCGTTATAGGAGGTTGATTACTTGTTCCCTAAGGAAGCAAAGGAGTTTCAAATCAATTGGGAAGTTTGAAGGGCAAAGGAAACATAGGGGTATACATGAGTTCACTAATTGATAGGATCCACGGAGAGCAACAAACTTACAAAGATCTGGCTCAACTTGAAGTGGAACCAATGACGAGATCATTAGCAAATAGGATCAATGAAACCATGTATTTACTTGTTCAAGCTACATAGGACAAGAGTTTAAAGTTAACAAGAAGTTAACAAGGCAAACACAAGTTTCATGTTGGGCATGGAAGAGGAACCAAGATTAGTACACTTAATTCAAGCTAAGTTAGAAGGAGCAAAGTTTGGAGTGTAGCCAGAAAGCGACGCACACCCACACAAAATAGGTCGCTCAAGCACGGGGTGCTAAATTTCAACCCATAGCCAAATCGACTGAACAGCGCGCATATGAGAGAATACACGGTGCGCGCATTGTACAAAAATGAAGGTGGTTTAATTATTCCTTTTTCGTTTAAAGCTATATTTATTTGATATTTTCTTGATGTTTTAGGTTATAATTAGGGTTTTATGAGTTCCCTATACATATGGCTCATTCTTTTCATTGTAAAATAACACATTATTGAAAGTTTAAATGAAAGTAAGGTTATTTTCTTCTTGTTCTTCACTGAACTCAATTTTGAATTTATCAATGATTTCATCTTTGTGGCGTTCAACAAATTCATAGCAATGTTCATAGTTTTTTTTTTTTTGATTAACGGGTCAAGTTCTTCCATAATTTAGGTTCTGTGATTCAATAAATTATTAGGTTGAGCTTCAAACCGGGATTTTAGCTTTCTTCGATTGTGATTCAATTTTTTGTGGTTTTTAGAGCTATTATTGCTACGTGGGTTCACATCACTAATGGTAACGTATCATTATCCCATATCTAGGTTAGATGATATTCTATTATATTGCAAGAGTCTATATGGATATGATATGCACTTGAAATATGTTGCACATGTCTTAAAACATGAAAAATATTTTTTCGATCATGAGTTCTTTAACTATTTTGAGGTAAATTTATGGACTATGTTAGGGACCAAACACTTAACTTCTACTTCTCATTTTGACATTGTGTACGGTCTTAATCCACAAACTTTATTGGATTTAATCCCCTCATCTATTGTTATAAGATGTGGTTGAGATATAATGAAAATTGAATAAAATGCATCTTAAGCTGATCAAAGAAATGAGGCGTATTATATTTGAACCCGACGGTTGGGTTTGCACGCAAGTGGGGAAGGCATGTTTTAAAACGAGGACTAAATTACATCCTAGGGGAGATGGACCATTCCAAGTGATCGAAATGATTAATGATAATGCCTACAAAATGGATTTTCGATGTGAGTATAAGGTATTTTCTACTTTAAATATTATTGATCTTTCT
Organism: Fraxinus nigra; assembly: GCA_903798295.1. Lineage (NCBI taxonomy): Eukaryota > Viridiplantae > Streptophyta > Magnoliopsida > Lamiales > Oleaceae > Fraxinus > Fraxinus nigra. The sequence continues at coordinate 6,418 of CAIGRH010202713.1, forward strand.
CTCTTTAATGTAGGTTGAGGACGTTCTTAAGAAGTAGGGGAATGATAGGATCCATGGAGAGTAACAAACATACAAAGATTCAGCTCAACTTGAAGTGGAACTAATGATGAGATCGCTAGAAAATAGGATCAAACAAACCAAGCATTTACTTGTTTAAGCTACATAGGCGAAGAGTTTAAAGTTAACAAGCCAAATACCAAGTTTCATGTTGGCGTGGACGAGGAACCAAGATTAGTGCACTTAACTCAAGCTATGTTAGAAGAAGCAAAGCTTGGAGTGTAGCCGAAAAGTGGTGTGCGCGCACAGGCAAAGGTCGTGCACGTACGGGGTACAAAATTTCAACCCATAACCAAATCAATTGAACGGCACGCGCGAGAGAGACTACAACGCGTACACAGTGCAAAAATTGAAGCCAGTTCAATTTTTCATTTTTCGTTTAGAACTCTATTTGTTTCATAATTTCTTGATATTTTACGTTTTAATTAGTGTTTTATGAGTTCACTATATATAGGGCTTATTATTTTCATTGTAAAACATCACATTATTGATATATTAAATCAAGGTAAGGTTGTTTTCTTCTTGTTCTACATTGAACTCAATTTCGAAGAACTTATCAAGGATTTCATCTTTGTGGCATTCAATAACTTTATAGCAAGGTTCATAATTTTTGAGATTAAGAGGTCAAGTTCCTTTATAACTTTGGTTCCTTGATTCAATACATTATTGGGTCAGGCTTCGAATCAAGATTTTAGCTTTCTTGGGTGTTATTAAATCTTTTGTGAGTTTCAGAACTACTATCGCTATATAGGTTCACATCAATAAGAAATTCCCAAGATGGATGTTTGTTTTTAAAAGCTAATTTTGAATGAAATTGTCAGACGTAGATAATTCATTTGGGTACGTCATTTCCCTTATCCATCGTTGGTTTGTGTGTTTTCACTTGTCACATTCCTACAAAATGAAGAGAAATTCATCATAATAATATGGAACAATTCATATTAAGCTCAAACACATCGCACCTTATAGAAAAATATGGGGATGCAGATACCTAAACAGCTAAAAGCAATAAAGCTCACTAATCATTTTTTTCTAACAAAAATAATAAATAAAATGGAAGAAAATTAGGTTTCCTCCCAATAAGAACTTGTTTATAGTCATTTGCTTAAATATGTTGTTTTGGCTATTTATGGTGGTATGAAAAGGAAAGTTTTTGTCTTGCAATGCTTGCACTAGCATATTTCTTGCTTTATCTTTGGCCCTCCAAACTTTCAAGTTGCCAAACTGGTCCTTGAGTGTTCCAACTAGTCTATCAAATCATTTTTCGTAAATGAATTACATAATCATCTTTTTCTTCATGGTCCATTCTTTTGCAATCCTAGAGGTACGGAAGTTGCTTGAGTAGAGTATTTATGATAAAGTTGTTATTTTTCTTCAACCATCGATATTATACAATCCTGCTATATTCTTCAGTGTCCTCCTATAATGACCCAATCTCTAAGCTCAAGTTGTTAACTTACGTACTTTCTACTCTAGGAGAGCTTGAGCCCATCATACCTCTCACGGCTTTCGTCGCGTTCCTAAGATTTGATGTTGGAAAGTTACTTAATCATGCACAACCAAAAAATAAATAATATTTCAATTTTCACCAAGGATCTTCTTTGTATTTAGAAGAAACTGTGATATAAATTATACCTTTGTTGAATTTTGCAAACTTTTTTGCTTATCTTGAACATGAAAAATCACGATCTGTAATCCACAACTGTTCAATTGTCTAATCTCCAATAGAAATTCACATAGGGAACAAGAATGAAGTAATTAGGACTTTTATTTTCTTGCGCTGACAAAATAATGACTTGTGTTGTTTTATTTTTCAAATCCTAACGGTTTATTAATAAAAATCTATGTGGGCTTGACCCAAACTTAAACTTAATCCGGATTAATTAATTAGTATATTTCATTCTTCTAGTTCTCCTTTTGTGTGTAGCCCATTAGGTTCCCAATTAAGATGTCTAATGACTTGAATTATTATTTTGATTTAATCAAAATAAGAAAAATTAAAACATCATTTTAATTGTTAGTTCTCCTAGATTAATATTAATATATATCCGTCATCCCAAATTGACATCTAGTAATATGTTAGGGCAACACATATCATGGAAAATGTCACGTGATATGAAAAAATCAATCTTGTTCATTTATTGTGGAACTATAATTCCTTCGTCAATATGATCTAATCAATTAATTACAACATACGAAAGTGTGTAAATCTCGATTATTGATCATATCTTTTATCCCACTCTTAAGTTAATTAAGTCGAAAACTCTTTTTGACTTGTAAGTACACATGGCCAATGATTTCGTTATCAACTTAATTGAATGAAATGTATATTATAATCTCTTACTATCTAAGAGTGATGAATCTTCTATTATTCATTCACAACCTTCATATGATTCTTGACATATACAAATGACGTCGTATTACCGACTCTCGGTAAAGAAACATCCAATATCACCAAAGCATGATTGTTCCCATATAAGGCACTATGATGACCTCAAGTTAAATGACAAGTTCCAATATCGAACATTACAGATTTACCACTGACGCTCAGACATGTATCCATGTGGAATCTTTTCAACTGGTCTCCAATGTTTTGCTCTTATAACGAAATATTCATGTGTTCATTTAAGTGTCACTACACATTAGATTGTGAGATTAGTTACTTACTTCATAAGAAATACCACACGTGATGGTCTATCCATAATAACGATATATGTATCTCGTTATTACTTACGACCGCGGATGATTTAAGATTCAGTTATATATAATTTGTATCTCACAATCACAACTCTTTATGATTAACAAGTTACCAAAACTTGGATCTATGGACTCTATTATTTAATTTATTAGAATATTAATTCAATTAAATAATAGATCTAAATAAAATGCATCAATTATCTATTAAAAATGCTTATATCCAAAATTGATTGGACCTAGGGCATAACACTTGCAAACTTCCATTGCACTAGATCCAATCACTTTTGTATCGTATGCCATAAGAGTCTACATGACGATCATGTTTATGCTACGAAAACTCTTTTTCAATGGATTTGCAATATTATCAATCGTGGGAACTCGTTCTTTCTATATGTCATTTCCTTGTATTATCTCTTCGAAAAGATTATTGCCTTGACACATGTATAGATCATTCACGAGACCTGAGTTCCTTCACTTACGCAATAGCTCCATTGTTTTCACAATACGGAAGTATGTGATCAACAATGTTATGAATTACTCCAAGTTCATTGATGAGCTTCTTGATCCAAACCACAACCTTTGTTGCTTCTGAAACAATAATGTACTCGGGTTTTATTATTGAATCAACAATTTTTTTGTGTTTAGAGCATTTCCAACTAAAAACTCCATTATTAAGAGTAAACACATATCAAGATTGAGATTCATTATCATCCTAGTCTGAGTGAAAGTTAGCATCAATGTATCAATGAATTCTTAGTTCATTTTCTCCATATAAAATCTTCTTAAATTTTCAAGATCTATCTCTATAGATCAATTTGCTTTTTTACATATATTTCATGAAGAAATCCTTTAACAAACACAATATCAACGATTGAAATATAGGAACATCATTTTCTGTTAATAATATATCATTTACATATAACATCAAGAATACAACAATGTTTCCATTGTTTTCTTATGAACAAGCGGTTCAACTTCGTTTCTAATACAATCAAACCAGTTTGATTCTCATCAGAATGAAGATTCCAACTTCTAGAAGTTTGCTTTAATCTCTATATGGATCGATCAATTCGAGTTATATTATTGACACTTCATCTCATAAGTTTCTGTTAAAGAAAGTAGTTTTGACATTCATTTGCCATAATTCATAGTCATGGTATGTTGTTATTACAAGCAAAATTCAAGTTAACTTTAGCATGGCTGCAGGTGAAAAGGTTTCATCAAAGTCAATCCTTGTTTTTGTTTATAAATTTTTGCTACTAGACTTGCTTTGTTTATATGGATGTCCCAATCTATGTGACCTTTTCTTGTTGTTCACGAAAATATGTTTCGAATTTACATCACTGGAAGTGCACGGTTCGTTAACAAGTAATAAAGTGAAAATCCTATAATTTCGAGTATCGTTCCCATGATGATTGATTTAACTTGATTTCTATTATCGAGACCTCAACCGAATCTATAAAACTCAAGATAATATTTGATGTACATTTTAAAATTAAATTATGATGAA
>CAIGRH010202731.1:0-11520 GCA_903798295.1 Fraxinus nigra
TGTCTCAACCTGCCTCTTCGAGATTTGACTGGATCTAATTAAGTGTGTGTTTGGCCCCCATTTTTTAGGAAGAATTAGTTTTTGAATAGTGATTGATGGGAGAATGTGTGGTGGAAAAGTGATGAAAAGTTTTTGATTTGTGTGTAAAATTATTTTATTTGGAGAATGTGTGGCTGAAATGAAGAATGAGAATGAGATTGAGAGTGAGAATGAGAAATTAATGGGTGTCAAACGGGGGCTAAATGGATGGTATAAATCCTATATGTGCCAAAGTGAAAATGCAGAATTTGGGTTTAGGTTGTTTAATCATTTGTTATATTCAACTCTTTGACATTATGCAGGGGCGTTAGCGCAATTTCATTTCCTACTCATGGTCCACGCATTTACACTGCTGGTGCTGATGGAATGGTTTGTGAACTCGATTCAATGTCAGGAAACTTATTGCGAAAGTTCAATGCTTCTTCTAGCAAAGCAATATCTTCTATTTCCGTTTCACCAGGTATCTACGTACCTTATGACTTTGTTTGTAATTGAATGAACTTCTTCCTCATGATATAGTTGAGAAATTTTTAGCAACAAAATTCAGTAATCTCCTGGTCGATTTTCAGAATGGTTATCATGAAACTTGGGTGTGTATGTTACGGAGATAGAGTAGTTTGTGGAGGGAAATTGAATCCATTACCAAGATTAGCATGCTAAAATACGTAATTATATTACAATATATGTGATTACTGCTCATTAATGACTGTCTAAAACAAATGCATTATCATTGGTTATCCAAAGGAAATGTTGTTTTTCATTATCAATTATGAGCGAACTAAAGATTAATTTGTGAAATTATTGTCTAAGAAATCCTTGAGATAACACTGTTCCCTTGTGGTAGCAAGAAATCACATAAACAGAATAGTGTGCATTACTGGGCAACTTCCTGCTTTTTTTGATACTTTGTAAATGTACTGTTGCACGATTAGAAAAAAGTACAAAAGACAAATGGGTCATTTGTTATTTTTGAATGTAATTCGTTGCTTCTGGTGATGTGAGATGTCTAGTAAGACAAATAGTAGGTCCATAGAGAAAGGTTTTGACTGTGATATATATGCTTTCTTGTTGGCTGAATTGATGCCAATCTAAATATTAATAACCTGCTACCACCTTTTTATATTAGCATTTGAATGTTACAATATAGGACTTAAAGTAATTGATTATGTTACTTTCTTTCTTGGGTGGATATCCTCCAAATCAGATGGAAAATGGATAGCAACTGCAGCGGCCCAATTAAAGATTTTCAATGCCTCAAATCACAAGAAAGTGCAGAAGTTTTCAGGCCATCCTGTGAGATTCTTCCGTTTTCTTTTAATTATTGTATATGTCTTTTTGTTTGACCTGCTTTTCCTTTACTGACAGTAATAGAGATAATTTTCTGACTTTTCATTTCACCTATGGCTTATAAATTGTTTGTCGGTAACTAGGGAGCTGTTAGATGTATGATTTTCTCTGAAGATGGGAAATATGTGCTTTCTTCTTCTGTGGGTGAAAGATATGTTGCAATCTGGAAAATTGACGGCAGCAAAACCAAATCGGCATGTGCATTTATTACAATGGATCACCCTGCTATATTCTTGGATAGCAGGTGCATTAGTAGCAGTGATCCAGATGATGAGGGTCTATGTATTTTGGGTATATCAGAAATGGGTGTGTGTTATTTTTGGCATGGAAAGACAATTGATGAAGTACGCAATTCCAAACCCACAAAGATCAGCATATCTGATGATGATGGAGTTTTAAAGAAACACAAGAGAGCAATTCCTAATGTATTTGCTGCAAAGCTACAAACGGTTTCTGAGCCTGCTTGTGGTCACATGTTTCTTGCCTATGGTTTCCTAATAAAACCATCATTTGAGAATGTTCTGGTGCACTCTGGAGCAGACTTAAAGTTAAATAGTTCAGATGATGGAATCCTTCTACCCATCAGTCAATCCCACAAGTCAAAGAAAACATCCAAAAGGCAGAATCAAGGTAAGGCAATTTTCTCTTACTTTCTCTAATATTCTAGTTGTCATTACCTTGGTTTGAATGATATGGTGTGGTTGTGATTCCACTGAAAGAATTTTGTCTGGGAGATTGGATTCTACCAAAAAAGAGTTGCAATCTTGGTATTTATAGTTTCAGTCCAATTCTGTGTACCAAATATGTGTTATTAGGTTTATTATTGGCTATATTAATTATTAAAGGAAAAACTGTGAAGGAAGAAAACTGTCTATGCCTTGTCTACATGCCTTTGGTACTGTATTAATTATTAAAGGAAAAACTCATACTATATTTAATATAAGGAAGAAAATTGTCTTTGTCTTGTCTACATGCCTTTGGTACTCTCTTGCAGTTGCCTGCATTACCAGGCTTTCCCAGTACATACTGTGTTTTGGACAGTTACTTCTTGAATACATCAAATTTAAAATAACTTAGAATTTCCACTGTCTTAGTGCGTCTATGAAGATAAATAATACATGTGCACTATATGAAAGTATGATAGCTCAAATAGCTCATTTCATCCTAACTTAATATGAAGTATGAACAGACCAATTTGAAAAGTAAGCCCTTATAGTTCCTTTTAGATTCATCTTTCATCAGTAATGAAAACTCTCACGGGGTTAATAAAGGTAAATTGGATTCACCTATCAGTATTTTGCATCAATCTTTATTGTAGATCTTTCTGACGTGCAAATGCTACTTTCTTAGTTTTCAGTTTGACTGTATATCAACTGTCAAATACTATTATAGTATCATATGAAATATGTTCCTTTTATTTGAAATATCAAGTTCATGACTAGTATACGTTGTGATGTGTTGTTATGATGACAAGCAGTTACTGCTCTGGATCGTGCAAATGCTGAGGGTGCATTGCTTCCTAAGCCCAAAGTTTTGGATTTGTTGGATGGAAAGAATGGAGCTAATTCTCTGGCAAATAAAGGTGCTTAAAAATTAAAACTCTCTCCTGAAGTTGCCACATTACATATTTCAGGTCGATGAGCCTTTATTTTTTGACTCCACATTTTCTCAGTTGGCATCATGAATGCGGATTTTTTTTTCCAGACATTATGATAATTTACAACGGAGTAAATGCATCAATTAAGATATGATTGAATTAAAATAATTACTGTTCATTGACTCTGTCTGCATGGCAGGTAACTTAAATTATGTAGTTTACTTGTGTACATAAACTTATATGTATTATAAGGTTAACAAAATAAGATTTTCATAATGGTACAGCAATGATTATATGTTTGATGACATCAATATAAACGATGTTTTATTTTTCTCTTATATAAACAATAGACAAGTATCTTTATTAGATTACACCAATATTGAGCACCATCATCGATTCTGAGTCTTTCGTTTTATAATATTCACATCTTGGAATTTTTTTGGTGGATATAAGTAATAAACATTAAATAAAGGGGGTTAAATGCATAATCCTATAATATATTTCTCCTGCATGAAAGATCTAGTTTATTTGTTACCGAGGATGCAGATAAAATAGATGTTGATACTGGAACACTATGCATGGAGGACAAGCTAAGATCTTTAGGGATGCTTGGTAATATCGATTCCACGCTTAGCTCAATTTTGGATTCAAAAATGTTGAAGGGTATTGATCTTGAAGCTACTGTGCCTTTAAAAAAGGTTTATCTCTTGTGTGCATACTTTTTGATTATCTAATTTGTTGTATGCAAAATCGATCTTTTTCATAACTGCACGTTTTTATTTTAGGTAAAGGCAGCAATCTTATCCATGGAACCTGATGATGCTTTCAACTTGCTAAAAACCTTGGTGGATGTCTGGCTATCCAGGTATGCTATTTTAAATTTCTTAACCGTAAATTATTTGTATACGACATGTTAATAGCACAGGTATGACTTTGTGAGCAAAGAAAAAAGTTCTCTTATTGGAAATGAAAGTGAAAGATGATGTAGACTCAAAAACACTTTGAATTTGTATAAGCTTATAAATAGATAAAAATAAGTGATAGACTAGTGGATAATAAGTCCATTGGAATATGTGTTGATAATGAAATTTGACTATTTATCAATTTTGCCAAACAGAAGCTAAATTATCATTACTTCTTCTGAGTTATATGTTTTGTGCTTGTTTCGTGTTATTGTTTTGCTCAAACTTTATTTGGCCAGATCTCGCAGTGGGAAGCTCATTCTTCCATGGATACGATGTATATTGGTGTATCACGGCAATTATGTTAAATCTCAGGAACCAAAACTTCTAGATTCCTTGTACGAGGTACACTGTGAAAGTTGTTTTATACTTTGTTCCTCCATCTGTCATTTGGTTTACCTTTGCTCTCACAAGTTCAAATTCGACGTGCAATATTTATTCTTCAATTCACTTCTCGATTTATGTGTCTATGTACATGTTAGAGGTTATTTTATGAACTTGATATAATTTTTTCTCTCTGATTTTCGTTTTGATCCTTTCGGTAAGTCATATCACATGCATTATCTGTTGTTTATTCTTCAGCTTACCAACTCAAAAGGTGTAGCCATGAGCTCTTTATTCCAGTTGTCTGGTCGTCTGCAACTTGTATCAGCGCAGGTTAATTCTTTTAAATGTTACTTGAAATGTAAATTGTTTGGTTATACTTTTCAACATAATCTTACGCTTTGAGTTTTTCTTTGGAAACAGATTAACAAGGCAACTAATTATAAAAATCACGTCGTGGAACACAATGAGCAGATGGAAGAAAATGAAGTTGAAGATGTTGATGAAGTTTTTTATGACGTTAATGAAGATTCTCAAACTAGTAGTGGCAGTGATAATTAGGCGTGACATAAGGCAAACGTTTCACTGCGTAATTTGTGTTGTATTGTTTTATCTTCATAGTTCTTCGGGGCAAAAAAATTTTGTTTTCTGATATTTAATGTGGAAGAACGAAAAATTAATATAAAACGAGTTTTTTAAGGATTGTGTGTATATTCGACTATGAGAGTTCTTACTTTCAGTAATTCATGAGTTACACATTATTTTCAAAATTGATGTCTCTTCTTTTCAACGATGCATTTTTCAATTAAATAATATTACACGCAAATCTTCAAATTTTTCTTATTTTTTAGTCACACATTTTCTATTAATCTACCATTTTAAAATGCATTTTTCATAATTTCAGCAAAATAAAGATGCAGAGTTTTACATTCTCGCAGAGAGTTTACATTCTCATCTATAAGAGTTTATTCATTACCGTACTAGTTACATTTTCCGCTTTCCAAGTGACTCTTTGTGTTCTGGTTCGTGTCTTCATTTCTGCAATTGATTTTGTGATTGAGCAAGCAACTTCAACAGGATCCTAACAATTTGGTATTAGAGCATTAAATCTCGGACAATTGTGAATTCAACAGTCTCTATACAGACAACAACTATTCATTCCTAGTTGCAGCAGAAGAGAAGCCTCTCCAGTAGCAGCTGAAGTATCAATTGTAGGAACATGAGCAGTATCAAGTTCAAAAGATTTTTCTTACATCAAATCCAAAGTAGGGGGCTCATCAGCAACAGAAAGACATCACTAGCATTATCTATTTGACACTGGGGAAATGAATCTCACTAGCGTCATTGGAAGCGAGAATTGACCACATGCAGTTGGAGCTAGGCGCATTGAAGTCAGAATTTAAGAGGAAGATCTATCATGAGGGAGAAATGGGAGATGATGATGGAGAAATTGGATGGGAAGGAACGAGAGGAAAAGGGAGTGGTAGCTAATTCACCCAAACTCACCATCACATCTGAAATTTCACCCAAATCGCACGAATCGGGGTACGTGCAGACAGTGGAAATCGTTGGGAGGAAACTGTTGGGAAAATTGAGTTTCATTAGTTGGTTTCACTAACTTTTGACCAATTATTTTAGTGAGTCTCGTTAATTGTACACTAGATTTCTTTGGTCGATAATGTTCTACTCTATGAGTATATTAATGTAATGTATTTATTTTCTCAAATCCAATTTAGGGTGAATGAGAAATTCAGGTCAAAGGATGACCACTTGAAAAATAAATTGGAATAAAAATTGGTAGGAAATTAGAAAAATATCAATCATACGTAGGAAAGCTAGAAGAGTATAACCTATTTTATATTGCTCAAGTTTGAAACTTGAGTTTGGGGTACTAAGGGGTACAAGTAGTCTTTTGGGAGAAGAGAACCTACATGCTAGTAGATTGAGTCAAATCCCACGTGTGTGTCGCCATCCGGTCAGCACGTCACGGCACGAGCTTATATGTATATATATATATTTGGTGAAATAATATTTGATTTATGTTATTTAAAATAATAATATATTTAATTTATATTATTTTTTCCCGATTTTTTTGTGCGCGACATGTGGATTCTTCTAAAAGATGGCAGTGACAATTAAAACTATCTGTCCAAATAGATTGTATGTTGAAGACACAACTTTTCGACTATTATTCCTTTTGGACACAATCTTTTAGTTGTTTTGCCTTTTGGACACAATCTTTCAACTTCTATAATTAGGTCTCTATACCCCGATCTTCATTCATTCCTAAAATTAGAATTGATTTTATTCTTCTTTCAAAATTATTCATTCGTCCTTGCATTATTCATATTTTGCAATGCAGCCTCAAAAAAGTTATTTTCGTGCATTTTGGTCCTCAAACTTTTAGAAAGATCACAACATGAGTGTTCGTCAGGTCTTGTAAGTGGAGTGCTATTATTACAAGTCGAGTCGTTGTATCTTGGAGGATGAGTGCCGGAATATCGTCAGCATCGGGGCGGGACATTATCGTCTTAAGAAGAAAGAGTCAAAACTCTTGTCTTGACCATTAACATTTTATATCGGTTCATTTTTGTACAACGTTATATTGCTCAAATCAATTCACATTGATATAATTATTTGCCAACAAAAACTACCATCAGGAAAGGTGCACATTAATTGAAATCTTACCATTACCATCACCAAAGGAGGAGATCTCTGCAAGTCATGGAATCGGTCTCTATGAATTGGTCGAATCAGGTGAAGAACGAAGGAAAATTAATGGATTTAGGATGGTTGGACTTGGACCGAAAACTGGGCCATAATATGGAGTTGAACCAAAGGGTTACAGATCAAGCCAATTTAAATTTTAACCCAAATAGAATTAAACTTAATTCTTCTAGAACCCCTGCCACCACAGCTTTCCGACCAGACATTCCGGCGAAGGGTGTTTCCTCCATTTAAGAGGCTAACTGATGCGGAACTCTAATTGAAAAGGCAAAAAATGGTGGTGTTATCGTTGTGATGAAAAGTACAACTCGGGTCCTACTGGTTATGAGATTTGTCAAGAAAACATTCTAATTGCTTGTGTTACATTTTAGGTCTTCATTACAGTGCTAGTTACATTTTACAGAAGTAGAATTATGTTTTTAAAGGGACTCCTTGTGTCCCGATTTTAGGTCTTCATTTCTGCAATTGATTGTGATTGAGCAGCAACTTCATATCCTAATATATTAGTGTTTTCCTCACTCTTAACCACTATTTTTCTATCACACTAATTTTTTTCTTACTCGAAAAATCAGAGAGTAATATTAACATTTGGAGGTTAGCCTGCATATACATTGTCTATTTCTTTAAAGAAAGGCTTGATTAGTGGTGTATGACTATATCCCAAGGTTCTTTATTGCGAACTAAATTCTTGGAATGGCCTAAAACTCATTGATTAGCACGCCAAATTAGTGTAACTCGTGGTACGGCTGATATTTATGCAACTTGTCAAATCAGGAAAGGAGTGTGCAAAAACGAGCATCCTTGAATCATGAAAGTCGCTAATAGCATAAACTAGATAACGCTTATGGAAGATATCATAATAAGTTTTACATACAATAGGAACTTCAGAGTTTGTTTTGGCAGATATACAACACGGAATGCTCAACTCTATTCTCTAACCCTTTCCGCGGCAATAAGCTTTCCATAACTAGAATGTAATCTAGATAGGATGAACTTTTCAGCTTATAAGTTGTAATCAAGAAAAGTAGACAGCAAGAGTCCTCGCACGAGTTCACATTTTCGAGCCTTCTATAGAATGCATTTTTCACCTTATAAGATGTCATCCAGAAAAGTAGAGAGCATGAGTCCTTGGACAAATTCACATTTTTTAGCCTTCTCCTCATGGTCCTTGTCAGACAGCGGTAATTGTTGAACATTTTTGTTACTGAAATAATATGACTAAATGTGAGTTATTGTCAGTCATAATAATGCTTCAACAAATTAAAACAAGTTTCCGACAGCTTATGATAACATTGTCATGCCACTGGTTCGAAGGTAAAGATTGAACCAAGATATGATAAAGAATTCGAAACAATTACAAACGACGCAACCGATTCCCAAAAACACATTATGTCATGCATATATGTGGATATATATTTTAAAGACTATTGTCATGCCACTAGTTCGAAGGTAAAGATTGAACCAAGATAAGGAATTTGAAACAATTACAAACGACACAACCGATTCTCAGAAACACATTACGTCCTGCATGTGTGTGGATATATATTGTAAAGACTGCAATGTAGAACTTCCTAAGGCTCGAAGATTTCATTCAGAAAAACTCTCCTTGTCAGAAAATTCATAATCAGTTAAACATAAATTACATATAGAATATCGGACAATTTTAAAAACCAATTATAATGCAACAAGAACGATTTCTCAATCATTCAGAATGCTTGAATTAGGAACATAAACCAAAGATTGGTTAATACACAAGCAATTGCTTGATCTTGCTGAGTGGCCAGCAGTATTAGGTTTAAAGTCGTGGTTGGGCCAACCAAATCTTCTAATTTAGGTCCATTCAATTTATTTATTTACTCGTATCTTTTATTAATTTCTTTTTTGGTGTGGTCTAAGTGTTCAAAGTCATTTGCAGATCTTGTTTCTTGCTGTCCAGTTGCATCATTGCTTAGCCTCCTAATGTCAATTGCTTAAATAAATATAATAAATGATGTTGAGTGACAGAGAAAAGTACACATTTAAATCATAGCAACCTTACCTTTCCACCAAATCCTCACCCAAGGATCTTGGTATTGAGAAAGCCCCGGTTGAAGAAAGAGATTGAACTTCAGTTGATGACTCATCAACCACTGGTGGATTGTATATGAAGGAGGATAACAACGAATCAGGTTCCGCATTTGAGGACAAGTATGAAGATCCCCCCAAGAGGGATTGTAGATTTCCTTCTCGTAACTCTCTTCTTAATATAGAGTGTGTAGAATTAGATCCACCCCTTCGGATTCTCCTCCTCCGCTGCACGTATTCTCCAGTCAAGGGAAACTAACGAGCTATGAAAACATGAAACTAAAATAATATGAAACTAAATTATTGCAAGTACAGAATTATTGGTAGATTGCAGAAAAAATAAAGATCAATAACATTCAATTTCTGTAAAGGATATTTTTAGAAGACTTCCGTGCTGCCCGGTTATGTGGCCAACCAAATTTGTCCCAACCCTTTTTGCACAAACAGGGCAAACCTGCATACAGACATTCCACTGTACGATTCAGAAGAATAACTAGCAATAGATGATTGTAAATTCACAATGTTTGGCCAGGAGCTACCTCCAAGAGCAACAATCAATTATAGAAAGACGGTATGCAGAATATAGCAAATTCAACAATAGGGCAAATCAATTGACATTTTTTTTTTGGGGGGAACAGAAAACCAACAAATTATTCATTTAAATAATCTCAAACAACATCAGAAATAAATGAAGGCATAAAATCATGCCAAACACTAGTGCCAGAACCAAAAAAAGCAACTTTACGGGCTACTCTATCCTCACCCCTCACCCTCTTCTCCCATTTCGGGGAATGAAGCAACAAGAGCCACAGTTGACTCCACACATCAATTGACTTTTTGTCATCTATCAGCACCAAATATGTTAATTTCATGATTTCGCTGAGAAAATATCTCATGTTTTGGCCGAGTTACCATACTCGAGCCCCCATGTTAGGCGAGCACAATATTTTGTTACATTCTGCTGTCAGCGTGTCACACTAGTCAACTGAGTTGTGGGTCATATGGCAGGTGGTTTTATCTGATCAAGGTCCTCATACTATCCAGGGGTGAAGAACCACAAGGGGTGGGGAGGAAAATGAGTGGAAAGAGAAAAGACCATGGACATATAAGAGTTCCAAATCGAATTTCTTTAAAAAGAAGAACTTTTGTCTCACGATAACCTGCTCTAGTCCTTGTGAATCAAGGTGGAGGGCAGAATGGGAAAAGAAAAGGAAAATCACTTTAAGTGTGTACTTCATTTATGGCTTTCATCTTTCTTTTCTTTTCCCTGAAAAACACTAGAGCCAGCAAAGCTAGCTATTGGATTCAAATATCCAAGATCGAGGTTGTATATCAATGCCTCAAGAATGAAGCAGAAGCAGGGACTATAGCCAACAATAAACAGAGATATCACAACACATGATAGCAGACTTAATATGGGGGCTTGACATGGTCAATGGCTCCTTTGAATAGATGGAACAAAAGACAAAATTGCAGGATGAGGCCTCTGTTATTAGTTAGTTTCAGTAAGATCAGTGCATCTACTAATCAAATGTAATGTCAGGCGAGTGAAGGAGTGAATGTGTGACATGTCCTCCTGTGTACTATAGTTGTGTTGGTGTCGCACTCTTATGTGACATTTCAAGAATATATATTGATACATAATGATAAATGATAATCACATTGTGTAATATGCATAAAAGGAAATGAAGAAATGGATACCCCATTCTTGGCTTCGATGGCATGCTCGTCATCAATATGACAACAGAGACCAACAATATCAAATTCATCAGCGCAAAATGGACAAAGAAACTCGGGCCTCAGCTCTTCTTCCCCTTCGTACTCCTCTCCCCAATAGGAGTCTGTATTACATGAAAATGCACAATCACTAAAAAAAGATAATTTACACATCACAATATCATGAAAAGCGCACTCCATTTCTGTAAAAAATACAGAAATTTGATAAATTCTTTATGATTCATCAGAAAATTAGAAGCCCTAAGTTCACCATTCAAGTAGCACCAACACCAAACAGAATAAATCTAAAAGTAACCTTTTACAGACTTTTATTCTTAATCCTTTCATTCAAAGCCTGATTTCTGTAATCAAAAACCCTAATTCAAACTTCTTCATTTTCTGTAAAACGACGCTCAATTCAATTTTTGAGGCGAAGTACAAATTTTCAACCTTTTCTTCTTATTTCAATTTCTCTTGTAACAAACTTAAATAAAATTGAAACTTTCCCTTGGAACTATTCGTTGATTATCTAGCCTTCCATAATTCCTACATCAAAATTAAAAATTTCCCTATGCTTCCCACAGAAATCATATTAAAGAGAAAAATATCCGTTTTTCATATCATTTTTCGCACATGTGAAGAGAAAAAAAAAAAACAGAAAAAAGAGGAAAGCGTCGCAATTAGACAAGCCTGATCGAGATTGATAACGCCTGTAAGAAGAAGAATTAGAAAGGCGAGCCCATA
>CAIGRH010202742.1:0-11778 GCA_903798295.1 Fraxinus nigra
AATGTAATGTACGAATAAAATTTATATATAACAAATAATTTTTATTTTTTTTGGGCTGGCAATGCACGGAAATATCTAGTTCTAGAAATGATATATCCATATATGGAAACCATGCTATGCATTACCCCTAGACAGGTTGTGTCATATAGATATCCCCAGCTTTTGCTACTAAATATCAAAAAAAAAATTCCTTTCTGAACTCTAATAAATGCCCATCTATAAGATGGTAGTGAGATGGAATTGGAAAGAAATGCCAGTTCCTACTTAAAGCCTTGTTTCTAAAGAATCTACCCCAAACCAGCCAGATACACTTGATTCCTAACCCACTTACGACTTACCATGTGATTGATCACAAGCCAACATCACAATTAAAAAGGAGAATGTATTGCTATTTGCTTTATCATGGGTATTAACTGCTTAGATCTGATTCATGAATAATGGAAAAATACTAATTTTCCACTTATGAGAATTCTGGAATGAAAGAGGATTTGAGTGATTCTAAAGATCAAGTAGAAGAATATCGAAGCATAGTTGTATGCATGTCCAAAAATCCCAATTCAAAAGTTAGAAAACAATCCTGCATTGACCAAATTTACTTCACAAATATGCAACAAGTAATTCTATACTCGAGTGGCAAAAACAATTACAGGAAGAGAATTGTTTTATAACAATAGAGCACCTAATATAGAAGACAGTAAATGATCTATTTCTATGATTTCAAACTAAAAATAAAAATATTATAAATACTTTAGCCAAAACCTTGGGTATGACCAGGAGTTGCCATCACGGACACTTTGTGGCTTGCAAACATCCATTTATCCCCATCATCCAAAGCAATATCAATCTCAGTGCCTCACCGCAGACTGCAAATGAAGGCTGAAGCAGAAGCACAACTGCACTGCACACTCAAGGGCCAAATCGACACTGACAGTTTGAAACAAAACAAGAGTTACAAGACATAACAAAATTGAAACTGAAACAAGATATTAAACACAAAAAATTAACCCTTAAAAAAATTAATTACTGATGCACAAAACAGGTATCGGTAGACCAATTAACCCTTAAATAAATTAAAGAGGATGCACACAACACACGTCAATCCCATCTCTATTCTCTAATTAATTAATAACTTTGATAAAAATAATTAAAGCTAAGTGCCTAAGCAACACTTCAAAATAATTAGAGCTAAGAAGTAAGCACACAGCACACGTCAATCATTATCCCATGATTCCCAGAATCCCATCTCTATTCTCAAGTGCTGAAGTGCAAGTGCAACGGTCCAACGGATATTCTCCTAAATGAATCCCCTAATTCCCCAAATACATCCATAAATTCGCACGTCAGACTTAAAGTTTTCAGTTTTAACTTTTAACCTTCTATATATTTCTTTATATTAAAAGAAAAATAAAGAAAATAATTAATTACTGTAGGTTCAGAATCGGCTGATAGTGGGCAGACTTCGGCAGTAAAGGGTTTCGGCAATCGACGTTTAAAGGTTTCGCTTTCACACCTTCGGTAATTGGCGAGAATTGGAAGAAATTGTATAAACCGCGCACAGGTAAAGAAATGCAAATTGGGTGGGTTTAATTTTATATAAAAAGCAAATTGGGTTGGACATTTTTCAATTGGGCTTGAACAGTGGGTTGGGAGGTTGGACAGTGGGCTATTGGGTTAGATTGTGGAAAAATGGGCTGTTAAAAAAATTTAGAAGACTTGGGCTTGGACAAGCACCCCTATCTCCGCCCCTTAGTGTCGTCCGTATATATTTCTTTACTCGAAGATAGGCGATTTTTGCATTATTTCTTGGAATTTGGTAGCTATTTAATCAATTGCTTTGATTTTTGAAGAATTTAATAATGTAATGGAGTAAAACAAGATATTCTTTATTCATTTCACATTCGAGAAATAAAGAACATGAGATATTTTTATCACAAGCTATGATGTTTGAGTACAAGTGTACTTTTACAAAATTATATGAAATGAAAAGAGAACATGAAAGGAAAAGAAAGTTGAACTGCATCATCGTCTCCAAAAATTTAAATAGTTTGATAGTAATTAACAAGATTTATCATTTTTTAGTTGTGTTAAAAGGGTGAGTATTGGGTTTTGATATCCAATAAATCACAAGCGATGATCTAAAATGTCGAAATATATTTTCACAGACCTCGATCAATGGTAAATTGATTACCAACAACCAAGTCTAAAGGCTTGACCCAAAAACAACGTTGGCCGTTGGAAGTAGTTTAAAGAATTAATGTTTCTCACAACCCATATTTTTATCTATTGAACGACTTTTAATTCTAGCCCATTCATCCCTTTCTTGGCCCAACTAGAATTTAACTTATTCTTATATATAGGTCACTTACCCTAGCCTTTTTTTAGTGTGTGATTTGTGGGGAATAAAAGAAAACGTGGCTGCTCAATTAGGGAGAAAAAAAAAACGGTTGTTGCTTTGGGCTTACAAAAATCGTATGGCTCCTTTGATTTTGGTCTTTTCTTGTGCCATCTTCCATTAGTTTTATTCTCGCCTTTATGTCTACAAATCAACATAGACATCTTATCCATTGTGGGTGAGATTGAGAAGCAACCAAATTGAATATATTGGTTGTAGGTCGGAGCTATTTGGATTAGTTGTTTGGTAGAAAAGTTAACGTGAAATTGAGTCCGAAAATCACCGTTTCGAAGACCTTGGAGCGAGCTTCCCCAAAAATTGGTATCAAAACTTCAAGTTGGTGGAATTAGCTCAAAACACGACCAGGTAAATTGACAAAATCGAAGCAAAAAATGGATCGAAAAATTGTCTGAAAACTATGAAAAATTGGATCTATTTGCTAGATTTTCAATCAATCCAGTAACTAGTTGGTAAAATGAAGACCAATGGAGTCACGTGCAGTTGGAGATGATCCTGATGGTCAGGCGCGTGAGGCATTTCGATGGCACGTGAAGCCCACTTGCAGAGAACTCCGAGGGCGCATAAGGGCACGTAAAGAGAAATTCGACTACGGTGTCTTCAAGTAGTTTGTTCCTAACATCATTTCTTATATTTTTGTATTGTTAGTTTTCTATTTTAGGTTATCATGTGAAGTTTGGACATTTTACCCTTCGAGCATTTAGAATTCGATCGTGTTTGATTGATTGATGCAATTGCTGGAGCTTTAAGGCGAATAGTAGTGACCCTAAAGTTTGGTAAATTCGGGGATCTTCAGACGTGATATGCTCTAGTATATTGGCTTATCTCGTTTAATTGCAACATTAGCGTGTCATCGTGTGGGTGATATTAGGAATAAGGTTACTGTGCAGGATAACCATTGCTTGTACTAGAAATTTAAGAATTATTTGCTTTGTTTGAAGCATTGGATTTAATTGTAAGTTGGTAATTTCTTTTGTATTTAATTGTCATAAAGTCACTGTGTGAAATTGTATTACGTGAAAAACTGAATTTTTGTTGACATACTTTGTGTTGTATTATTATAAATTATTCTGTTAGAACACCTTGACTTGACCCATTTTCCCATTGAGGTCTCAAATCTCACGAAATCATGAAAATCTAGAACGGTATATATTACGGCCTTAGGATTAGTTTGTGTAAACTATTTGTGCACTTTAGTTGCTCTATTTTTTAAAATGTCTTGATATTTCAAAATGGAATTTTAAATGAAAAGTGAGATTTTGGTTCAACAAAAAGTTTCAAAAGTTGTAGATGACAATTTTCCCGCCAATTTGACCAAAACATAAAAAGAAGAATATAATTATCTTGTTCACACTTCAATTATTTTACACATATCTGATTTGTTTTGAGAAAAATTGGAAAAGTTGATTATATAAAAAAAACTTTGAAAAAAGTTGGAGGATTTGTATATTTATTAAGTCTACTCCTACTAAATTGTACTTGCTTGAAAAAAAATATTTGATTTTAAAATGGATCTTTCAAAAGGTCTTGATGATAATTTGGATGTTTTTAACGAATTTGTTCAAGACATTGTTAATTATGATAAAAATGTGTATGAAACGTATAAGACCATTATTTTGTTGAATTCTATACATGGCTCATGTAGGGAGGTTAAGAATATGATTAAGTATGGTAAGGACACCCTAATATAGAGATTGTCATTAATTCTCTTAAAAGTAAAGAGATGGAGGTTAAGGCTAAAAGAGATGATAAGAGGAGTCGTGACGTACATATGATAAGAAATAGAATGAAGTTTAAGCAAATGAGTCTGGTAATGCACAAGACAATATTGACTCGAGTGATGATGGTGGTAAGAAAAAGGGTAGGGTTGGAACAAGGTTGGTGGTAAGTGATGTTACTGTTGTGATAAGTCTACACACTTTGTGAGGGATTGTCCCAATAAAAAGATAAGCAGAAGGGTAGGATGAGAGGTGAGACGAATGTAGTTATAAGTTCGAATGATAACCCTATTGAGGTTTATTGAGAATACACATAGTTACTGCATGTGTAGCTATGTATAATCCTTTCTGCATGTGTGTGATTGCTTAATTCTGTTATATGGTTATATGTCACATTTCAATATGTTTGATATGTGCAATTGCATGAATTTGAAAGCAGTTTGATTACTTGGTATAATGTGTTTGCATGCATTATGAGTTAGGATGCATTAACGATAAGCGTGTTGTGTATCTTTTAGTAATGTGGAATATAGATATATAAGGGTACATTGGTGGTATGTACTAGGGGATGTAAAGTGTGACGTTTGGATCACGGGTGGATATGTCTAGAGATAGAGGATTATCCCATGGACTTATAATTTATCTTTGTTTATCAGTTAGACATGAGTTTAATAATTAGTCTAGTAAGCATAGTAGGCAATGAAAGGAGTGTTCTCGAGGTGTGAGTAACACAAAATGTGATATGATAAGTGTGATAAGATCTTTTCATCGGGTCATTTATGCATTTGTTGCATATATGTTGGCCATTTAATTGATTAACTAGTGTTAGTCTATTGTTCTGTGTGAGCATATTTGAAAAGATCTGTGCTATAATATGTTATATCTTCATTGCATGTTTATTTGCTCATGATTAATTGCTTCTACTTGGGTGTTTCTTGACCTTAGTCTTGGTGAGTATATAAAGTAGGTAAGGTATGTATTTCGGTCCGAAAACACAATGTAAGATTTGTATCCCAATTTTATTGGTTACTTTGATTATGCAAGTATTAATTTTGTTTTTTGATTACTTGTAGGTTAGTTGGGTATCAAGGTGAAGATTTGTTGAGTTTCGATAACCAATAAATCATGGACGATGATGTAAAACGTTGGAATATATTTTCACAAACCTTGACCAATGATGAATTAATTATGAAAAATAAAGTCTAAAAGCTCAACCAACAAACAATGTAGGCCGTTGAAAGTAGTTTAAGGAATTAATATGAGGTAATTACCTAAAACTAGCTGTTTAGTTTTACCTTTCTAAAAATCAGGTTTTAACGTTATTTAATCAAAAATCAAGTTTTAATTTCACAATTAATATTAATAACAATATTTTAAATTAGATTAATCTATATACTGACACATACCCCCACCCCCACCCCCAGCAAATTTCACACAATTCCCAAACCCTACTCTCTCTTTTCCATCAATTCACCTTTCCCTTCTCCCTTCTCCTCCCCTCCCTTCCATCTCCACCTTAAATTACCCAAAACGCTGGCAGCACGCTGCTATGTCTAAGTAACGCCGCACAGCCGTGGCGCTGCTGTGTGCACAGCAGAGCGACGCTGCTACGTTGACGCTACTACCAGCATTTTGGGTGGGTGGATGAGTTGGGTGGATCAACGCTGCTGATCTGTGTGTGTGTGTGTGTGTGTGTGTGTGTGTGCATGCGCGCGTGCGTATGGGAATGGATCTGTGTGTATGGGTGCGCGGATCTATGGGTGTAGAGGTGGATCTGCTGTGTGTAGATCTGTGTGTGTGGTAGTTCATGTGGTGGAACTGTTGTGGCAATGGTTGAGTGGTGTTGTGGCGGGGTCGACGGGGATGGTGGTGTTTTTCTTAGTGTGGTTGTGCGAGCGGCGATGGGATAGTTTTTTTTTATTATTATGGCGGTGGTTGTGGTGGTGTTGTGATGGGGTGACGATGGTGGTGCTGTTCAGGCGGCGATGGTGGTGGTTTGGGTGGTGGTTGTTTGTAGTGTTATTGTTGGGGTGGTTTAGGGATTAGGGTTGGCGGTGAATGGGACGAAATGTCTATGACCAAATATTTGGTTATTCTGTGACCTGTGACCAAGTATTGTTGGTGTATTGGGATTAGGGGACGGGTTCGACAGATGTGACGAAGTGTCTGTGACCAACTATTTGGTCGATCTATGACATGTGACCAAGTTTTGGTAGTACACTAAGATTGGGGGACGGGTGTGTGGATGTATGTGACCATCTAGATGATAACTTTGACCTTAAAATTTGTTACTCTATGACTGAAAATATAACATGTGACCAACAAATATGGAATAATTTTTTTTCAATTGTGACCAATTAAAAATTTGCGACCTATAATTTTTTTATCAGTGACCAATGAAGTCAATTGTGACCTATAAATCTTTTTGATCTGTGACCTCAAAATAATTCTTGACGAATTAATTTGATAAGTTTTGATTGAAAATTAAAATTTTAACTACTTAATAAGATATATGTTACCAAATTGCATATAGCTATGACCTTAACAATTGTTGGAATCAGAGCAATCATCAGAATTAAGCGGCGGCAGAACGATCACCGGAGTAGTCGTCGGAATTAAGCGCGATCGAAGAACAGTCGTCGGTCACCGGAGCAGTGGGATGGTGGAGGTGGGGGTGGGGTGGGTTAATTATATTATATTACAGTTGAATATTTAATTTAATATAATAATTGTGAAATATAATTAATTAATTCATGAAAAACCTGATTTTTGCAATTCTAAATCTTGAGACCTGATTTTTTATTTTGAGATAGATAAAGTCTGAGTTGTGATTTTTTTCCCAATTAATATTGCTCTCGGCCCATATATTAATGTATTGGACGGCTCATGATTCTAACAAATTATCCTTTTCCTGGCCCAACTAAAATCTAACATATTCCTATATATAGATCAATTACCCTAACCGTTTTTTTTTTAGAGTGTGATCAGAGTGGAATAAAAGAAAACATGGCTGCTCAATCAGGGAGGAAAAAAAAAACCATTGCTTTGTGCTTTCTAAAACCATGTGGCTTCTTTGATTTTGGTNGACCTGATTTTTTATTTTGAGATAGATAAAGTCTGAGTTGTGATTTTTTTCCCAATTAATATTGCTCTCGGCCCATATATTAATGTATTGGACGGCTCATGATTCTAACAAATTATCCTTTTCCTGGCCCAACTAAAATCTAACATATTCCTATATATAGATCAATTACCCTAACCGTTTTTTTTTAGAGTGTGATCAGAGTGGAATAAAAGAAAACATGGCTGCTCAATCAGGGAGGAAAAAAAAAACCATTGCTTTGTGCTTTCTAAAACCATGTGGCTTCTTTGATTTTGGTCTCTTCTTGTGCCATCTTTCATTAGTTTTCTTCTTGTCTTTGTGGCTACAAATCAAAATCAATATTTTGTCTTTTGTGAGTAAGATTGAGAGCAATTGAGGTAAATATATTGGTTGCTGGTCGGAGCCGTTTGAATTGGTTGTTTAGTTTCTTTCTATGCACTTTAACTCGATGAAAATTACCGTTTCGAAGATCTTATAATGAGCTTACGTAACAAAGAGAAATAACTCCGCCAATAGAGCCCCAATCATACAATTAAAGAGTCGTGTACTACATTTGATAAAGATAAACAATTTTCAATGGACAAAATTTACACTAATGCTAATATTTCATGGCAACCAAAGAGTCGTGAATTGCACCTCATAATGTGGATTTTTTTAGCTAACTATATTAATTAATTAAGATGATCATTAGCAAAACCATCTGTTTAATATTAAGAAATTAACCATATTCAAAAACAATAATTCATAAAGTCTATGTGGTTGTTACTTAATGGCATATTTGCCAAGTTTAAAAAGTTTACTTTAAAAAAAATAAAAATGGAAAGTCTAGAAATATAATAGTTTTTAGGGAAAATTGCAATCAAGTATCAAATTACATGATCCAAACATTTCATTTGTGTCATCCTAGATGCCAAACCTTGGAGAAATCAACCGTTAGTTGACCCTAGAGATGCCAAACCTTGGAGAAAATCATCGTTTTTAAGCAAATGAAAATTGCAATCAAGAAAAATGAGAGAAATCAATAGAACAAAAAACATCAAAAAGATCCAATCTTAAGACATTCACAATCCATTTCATAAAATCATAGAAAAAGCCCCAAAAAAAAAAGAATTAAAAGCACCGTTGTAACAGACCCATTTTCATGAAAATCCAAGAATGAGAAAAATCATACCATTGATTCCGATCCAGATCTTTTCCATTTCTTTGCTTATAGAGACAGAAAGTAAATGATTTGTTTTAGAAAGAGGTTGAGAGTGATGAAAGGCAGTTTAGAGAGAGAGAGAGAGATTACAAGGATTATGTAGGGAGGTTAAAGACAATACAGTACAAAAATAGTGTATTTGAAATAAAAACCAAAAACAGTAAATTTGCACCAAAACCAAATATATTGAGGCGGCGGTAGTGCCGGCGGTGCCGGCCAGCAGCTGGGTGACGTGGTTTTGATTATGGGGTGAGGGGGTTGGGGAAGCAAGAGATAGGGTGGGGTTGTGATTTTGTATTTTGTTTTTTTAATGGAAAAGAAAATTGTGTTGTGCCTAAAATATTCTTACATTTTTGGGGAAAATTATTAAATTTTTAATTCTCTGAGGTCAAACTAACGAAAACCATTATTTTGGACTTAAGATTTGAATTTTTAAAAGTTTGATATCTATAATGATACAAACTAAAGGTTTGGACCAAGTCTGATACTAAATGAAAAGTTTAATACCTTGACTGCAATTCTACCTAGTTTTTAACTATGATAGTTAAAGACGAAATGTTATTGAGCTCCTGTTTGTTTCACATTATTTTAGGCTAAAAATGAATAATTTGACCGTTTTTTTCAACAAGCTGAGACCCACCATGACACAAGATGGTCAAAAAATGCGGCTCATCCACTGTGCAACGATAAGAATTTTTATACAAATAGGAAACAAACAGGGGCTAAGCCTATGTTTTGCTTGTTTATAAATAATTAAATCACTTTTTACTTCATATTTTGAGATAATTACAAGTACTATCCATTTATTTATTATTCATTTCTATTTATTTATAATTTGAAAGTTTTATAAAATACACTGTGTATATGAATGTAATTACACTTTACATGTATTTTATAAATT
This sequence comes from Fraxinus nigra, assembly GCA_903798295.1. Lineage (NCBI taxonomy): Eukaryota > Viridiplantae > Streptophyta > Magnoliopsida > Lamiales > Oleaceae > Fraxinus > Fraxinus nigra. Next base: position 9,334 of record CAIGRH010202742.1, read on the forward strand.
CACGTTTTGCATAATAGTTAAAAAAAAATCATGGATTATGATATGTGTATATAGCCTTGTACATAAGGGATGCCATAATGGACAAATGACACCCCCTATTGGGTGGGTATGACACCCCATATGGATAATGCTAATCATTTGCTGAAAATTTATAAATGTGACATAATAAATAGCTATACAGATTAAAATATCGTTAATTGAAATAAAAAAACATATTTTTTTGTATATAATATTTATTATCAAATCAATAAACAAAATTAGCAAGTTAATAAAATATTGAAAAGTTTAGAAAATACTTCATTTTACGTGGCCAACATTGTAAAAACAAATAAAATTCTTAGTTATTATATTAAAATAAACAAAAAAAATTCAATGAATTAAAAAAATCGATTTAAATATTTTTAGATATAAGATGCTATTTTGTAGATAAAAATCAATTTCTTATTTTGTATCTATTTTGGAAATGAAAATATATAACCGTGTAAAAATGAAAATGAAAAAAAGTTACGTATATAATGCACCGAGAGAACTTGAATAAATGTTAATTTATGGAGGGATGGGTGAATGAGGAAAAAAAAATATTAGATGAAAATGAAATAGTAATTTAATTTTTGGAGGGTTAAAAAAGAAAGATAAAGATGCTATGTAAAGTACTACATAATATAATTCAAAGGATGCGAGTTGTTGTTTCAATCATGGATATTTTGGTCTTTTAACTATTTATAGTGGCAAATTAATATTAAAAAAAAATTATTTTTATCATGTAAAATGTATGCAAATCCTAAACAGATGGGTAAAATTTGTAAATTTTTTGTACAATTTAAATTATTTATAAATACTTTTCAAAAATTGCCCAAGCTTTCCCTAGGAACGAAGATTTACCTTTTAACACTTAATTATTTATGTCTAGGTTTTGCCTAGACTTCACAGTTCACATAGCCTCGCTTACGCTTATAAAAGCTTTAAAATTAATTTTGTTGTGTTAACTACGCTTTAAGCTTTTTAAAATACTGTGTTAAATTTTATAACGATCCAATGTCCAAAAATCCTAATTGAAATTTTTGGTAGATTCAACATATTTAAAAATGTAATTTTTCCTATTATTTGTCATAATGCAAAATATTCAGATATTACTTTAGTTATTTTATGAACCTGAAATCCGAGTGCATCCATGCTTTTAATCTAAATCCGACCATGAAATATGTGCTTCACTAAAACAATAAAAAATAACTTAAATCACAAAAAGTATAACATGTTTGGTAAGATAAATTTGGCTCGAAAATAGTAATGAAGACCAAAGGTGAAAATCTTTTCTATCATGATGTCTGCTTCAGTCTAGTAATTGAATTATTCGGAACTACCGGAATTGAGTGTTAAAGCGCCCAAAAAAAAAATTGCGCGCACACAACCCAGATTCAACACAACGAATACAGTGAAGCTAAAATTCTTATATTGTACTATTTCTATTCAATACCGTGAATATCAAACATGTCCTATAAAAGGAGCAAATGGGATTATATTGAATACAGTTACTAACATGGTACATGGTATTGAGTGGCAAAACTATGACAATTGACCTCAAACCAGATTCAGCACGAGCTGCAGACAACATTGAAGCTCAAAGGATAAACTAACTCGTCCTGTTGAATCCATTGACCAAAACACAATCAAAGATCTAGAGGAAGTTTCTTTGGAAAGATCCCGAGGCAAATCTGGAAGTCAGGCCCGCGGCCATGTTTTCAGCATCTAATTTAACCTTTTGCCTTCCCGCAGTCAAATCATTTTCCCGATCCCAAGGTTTCCATGGATGATTTCCCACCCAGTCCTCTTTCAATGGCTCCTGCTTCGACTTTTTCTTTGAACTACTCCTAGCTGATTCTTTGTGCTTTTCAACCAATGACTTCGATCGTTTCGCTTTATTATACTGGTCCACCAATTCTGCATCGGTATTAGATGCTTTCTTTTCATGCTCCTTCGAAGCAATTGCAGTAGCCTCATTGTAGGCTTCCAAGTAACTGCGACAAATATCTTGGTTTCAGAAATCGAAGTCTAAAACAATCCTGCACCACTAATGATACAAAAGTTCACATACTTCAATTTTGCTTTCTGAGCCTTTGCTGAAGGAGTATCTGTCCAGGCACTGGTATCACCTCGTCCTTCTTTCGAGCTCTTGCTAAACTTTGTCGACTGCATGGTCATACCAGGCTGAGGAAGAGAAATTAATCAGATTGTTTTATTAAATGACTTCAAAAATTAAATCAGAACCCCTAAATTATGTGAGAAACAGAAACGGTGAGTACAATAACATTTGTGACATGAAACTACATCTCTTACTAACACGCCTATTCACATACTGCAGGCTGCTGCATCTGAGTTCATTCTAGAGCAGCAAGGACAAGAAATTTTGCAAATTATTTTAAACTTGTTGTGATTTGTGCCTCCAAT
>CAIGRH010202782.1:0-19850 GCA_903798295.1 Fraxinus nigra
TTGTGAATTTGCCCATGTTTAGAAGAGATTAAAATTAATTTTTTAGTAAATTTTGATAAAAGTTAAAACATTTATGGATTCCATAAAATATGTTATTAAAATTAATTATTAATTTTGATTTAGATTTCAATCGATACCAAACACGACTTTATCAAAAAATGAAAATAAAAATCAAAAGTTGGGGTTCACGTGACCCCCCAGGACCCCCTAGATCCGTCCTTAGTTTAATGCCTCTTCATAATACAATCAACGAGTGCCAAGTCAGTGTGACATACCACCAACAGTTGGCCAATCAAAAAGTGCAAGATCTAGAACACTTTTTGGCCCTTCAGTTGTAGCAGCAGAGGCAATCACAACTTCAACAATAGCAGCATAAATAGTTTTATCAAAAGCAAATGATCTTGAAAGAATAACAACAGTCCTACACCAGACATGTGCTTTTTGAATAGCTACTACATAATCAAATTCAGGAGTCTGGCCAGGGGCAATTGCATAATGATTCTCTTATTAAAAAAAATTGGGTGGCCCATCGACCACCTTTGTCCCTAGGTGACTCTGTCCCTGTGCAATTATAAATTACTAAAATATTTTTGTGACATAATCAAAATAGTCATTGTTTGAGAAAAAATAAATAAAGAAAAATTCTCTTGAATACAAGTTGACACGACTCTGTCAAGTTACATGACCAAAAAAAAAAGAAAAAAAGAGGAAACTATTTAGAACTTTGTCTAGAGGCTTTTTTTAGACATGCTGACTCGTCAATTTATTTGATTTTCTTTCTATATTTAGAGCATTGAATTTTCTCTCTTCTTTCCCATTTTATTTATTTTCTATTTTTTTCATAAATCACCGACGATTGGTTGAAACCAATGTTCTAAGAAGTGTAAAACATGTCTAGACGTGGAAGCGAAATAGTTTGCCTCTTTTTTTGTAAGGGTGACGTGGACAATAAATACCGGGCCGACTCACGTCCACACAAGCAAATTTCAACACATTTTGACTGAAGACTTGGATGGAAAATGATAATATTTATGAACGTGGGAGATACTTTATGACACGAGACAAAAATATTCAGATACCGACAATATGATAAAAAATGATTACATATTAATAAACAATCACAAACTACTTAATCAAAACATGACAAACCAAGCAAACAAGTGTGAAATAAAAAAGAAAGAAGATCAACTGTGGCCTTTAGTGTAAAGAGTTGTATTAGATTCAAATATTATAAGAATTGATATTTATAGAGTTGTGGTCGAAGTGGTAATCGTCGGATAAGAACCATGTGGCCTCATCTCTCAGGTCCAAGCTTCACATTACTAGCGTGATACGCATTTAATGCATTAAGAATAGGTTAGCCACACTACATATTAAGCTGACAATCTTGACATTCATTATTACAAACGTTACATCAATCAATCCTAATGATTGCCTGTAGATCTTCTAAAAGCCAGTGATGGTTTCCGCCAAAGGGAGTCATGGAGTTGAAGTCTTTGGCATGAAGAGCTTTGGGACAAAAAGCTCTGGTTTTTCTTTGACTTCGTTACTTTGATCGATTGGAGTTTGTTGACTTTGTCGCTTTGACTCATATCTCCACTTGGACTATCACGTAACCTTTATTTGTAGCCTCGATGGCGAGGTGTAACAAAAGTCTCCCAATTGTATGCATGATTATTCATATGATGCATGAGCTTCTTTTATTAAAATTGTTGTCGGGGTGGTTATTTTTACAACGATACAATAGTCCCCCAAGTTTAAAAACAAAAATATTTATATGATAATTAGAATTTAAAAGTAGAACTTTATGACTTGCATGAAGTACTTATCGAGGGTGTTGCCTGGAACTTTGAAATAGGGAAACTTTTGCCTTGTGATCATTGGAATTTTAAATATGGAGCTAATTTGTTGTTGTCTAAAGCTGTGTACTTTGAAGTTTTTAATTTTTGGAAAAGGTTGGGGAGGATCAGCTGATGTCCATTTATCCTAGGCTATTTGCTCTGAAATGATTTGGTGTAGTTGAGGCCTTTCGAAGCTATTCATGTTGAAGCTAAAGTAGTACACATCTGCTATTTGCTGAGGTTGTAATATATTAATTCTGAAGAGGTATTTTTTTGAGACGTTAGGAACACAAGTCGTCCTTAATTATTGCGCTCAAATGATTTGCTGTCATGTACATTTTTAGGAAAAAACAGTTGAAACGATTCAACTTTTCATACACCCAACCATTGCCACATTTAATGGTCAATAATGATTGCTGCATGTGTGTTTTGGGATATAGAAGCATGTGCACACGTGATTCAGATGCTTTGATCTGGACCGTAAGATACGAAATGACGACTTTATGGATGGCTCAAATTGAATCTCAAATGTATGATTGGATGGTTAGGATCCAGATCCAATATTTGAGGTTGATGAACTTTGCCTTATAAAAGGCTAAAATATTGTGAGAAATCATTTTTTACATTGGGAAAAAAATCGAACTCTCAAAAGCTCTTGAGCCTTCTACAATTTTGCTTACAATCATCGATCTTTTCCGGCCATTTTTAAGAAATTAAGTGATTTGTGTTGTATTTGAATTCCGTAAGTATTTCTCGACAAATACCTTCTTTCATTTTGAATTTTTATGTCTTCTTCATCTTCTGAGAGGAAAGTAGAGACTGATATTAGGGCGGTAGTGTCTGAGGTGGTTACAATAACTAGCACTTGTGACCTCGTCCAAGCTATTAGGACTGGTCAAAGTGTCTTGCCCACGAGAGAAATTCGTATAGATTATGGTGTGGGTTGGAGGGCAGCTAAGATTCCTTTAAAGGCAACTACTGCCGACCTTGTAGAAATTAGGGAAAAGTATTGCATACCCTATACAATAGAGTTGTTAGCACCATCTTCTGATGAGCGAACCCATTTTCCTATGCAAGGGTGTGTAGCCGTTAGTAAGTTTATTCTGAAGGGGGACTTCTTCTGTCCATTCATCCTTTCTTTAGAGTTGTTCTTAGGTTGTACGGGTTGGCACCTACCTAGTTCGTCCCCAATACTTGGACCCAACTAGTAGAGATCTACTATCTATGGAAGAAGACCACCATTAACGAGAATATGCCTCTCCATGTCTTTTCAATCCATCTTCCAATCTAAGGTCTTAGGTAAATGGGACTCCAAGAGTTCGTACTCCTTGTGTCCATGGGGGGCTCACTCCCAGTTTGTTATAGGCCTTCCCTCTTCCATCAAAGAATAGAATGAGACTATGTTTTGGGTGAGTGGGCAATGACAGACATGTAAGGGTAATAGGGTCCCTCACGTGACAGTTCTAGAAACCCATTTTGAGTCTCGCAAGTGTCCTACCTTTGGCTGTCTTTATCTTGTAATTAGTTTGATTATAACTTTCTTATATGTTGCAGGATCAGTAGATCGCTTCGAGTTGACTGAATGGGTATTGTAGAGGACATCTACCTTCGTCCTTTATCTTCTTGAGAGTTTGAATGGCTAATCATTTCTCGTCTATTTTTTTAGGAGTTTTGATTAATGGCCAGAAGAGGTGACAACAAAAAATTTCCTTACTGGTTGTAGAGTAACATTTATACTAATTATATTTTCGTTTTGCTTGCAGAAAATTTTGTCAAAAGAAAGTACCCCATTCCAAACATGGCTTTCATCCTAGTCGCGACCTCTATAGCTGGGAAAAAGGGTTGAAGCCCTTATTTGGTGTTGTTAAGCAGGTGAGGGACAAAGTGGAAAGGATCAGCAAGGAAGTTGTTGACCTTGAAGGTGATGGACGACCCTCCCCTAGGGACAAAGGGAATAGCAAGGTAGATAAGGTTCCTAAGGAAAAAATTTACCTTCTCTTTTATTGGGGAAAAAGGGTCAACTGCCACTCTATATCCTCGATTCGAAGTCCCAACTGGGGTGAAGTTGATGGCAGTATCAATTACTGCGGCAAGAGGGCAGAAGAGACTATCTTCAGTGGAGACTCCGAGGCAGGAGTCTTCAAAGAAAGAGAAGGTGTTAAGTAACATTTCTACTGCTTCAAACATGATACCTCCTAAGACGAAGCTCTCCTTGTAGAAGATGAGTGACGAACTAGCTCCGGAAGCACTATCCATGTTTCCTCTAGAAGTCCAAACAGTTACTACCACATTTTACAAGTACATATAGAGATGGAAGACCTTCATCGAGTCCAATGACTAGGCTAATATTTTTACTACAATGGTGAGCCAGACAGGGAGAGCATTTGGAATCGCCATAGAGACTAAAGTCTTCTATAAAAACCTCCAAAATAAAAATAAAGAATTTTTGAATAAGGTTTCCTAGGCCGAGGATCGGCCAAGAAAGCTAAGGCTGATGCTGAGGCCATTAAAAAGTAGCAAGCTAAGGAGTCTATGAAGGTCGCCTCTGCTTTGGCAGATATTGAAAATTTAAAGGAAGTCCATTTGTCTCAGAGTGAAGTGGCTTCTATGACTAAGCGAGTAGAGACTTTTGATGCACATCAAAAATTGGTTGTCGATGCCTTGGAAAGGTCGAATAAAGAAAATGATGCATTGAAGTAGCGGGTAAGAGAGCTGAACTCAAGAGTTGTTAGCTTTACTGAAGAAGTGGAATATGTTAGGGGAAAGTCCAATCTGTTGGCAAAGATGTTATGTTGTAGTATATAGCCACATTTCACCTAACTGAGGAGTATTATAGCTTCGCTAGATATTGGAGAAGGTTTGCTTACACCAAGGTAGTGGAATGGATTGAGGTATACTCAACTTTCTACACCATCGAGTTGAGGTCAGAATTCTTGGAGGAAAGAGAGTAAGAAGAACCTGAGACTCCAGCAGATGGTAGCCACATAATTGTAACTGAAGATGAAGTTGGTGGGGATAACCAAACCTCTAAAGCAGTGGGCCCTAATGCCATCATCCTTTTTACTGGCGCTCCCTCCTTTTCCCACATGCTTAGATTGTTTAGTATTGTATTTCCTTATCTTCTTCAATGTAAATGGCTTCGGCCCTCATGTATTGAACTTTAATTAATGAATTTTTTTTCTTACGCTTGTGTTACTTTATTGAATTTCGCTTATAATATTGCTTTTCGACGTGCTTCAACCTTTGTTAAAACTCGTTGTAATCAAAATTTGTATCAGTGTTAGAGGTTTATATACTTTTTGTCTTTATTTTACCTCATCATAAGTTTGGATAGTTTATCATACAGAGGCTTCCTCCCATGACTTTTGTCATGTGGGGAGGGGGAGGGGTTATGTGTTATCCACTTCGACGAGTGATGAGGTGGTCTCATTTAGGATCCAACTCTTCATTAAAGTGCCCATACTTCCTTGCCTAGTGGTTAGCTCATCAGGCATAACTTCTCCCCATATTTTTATCGATGGGAGTCATTTTTCTTTTAAGAATTTAATAAGGTTGTTTTCATGGTACTAAACAAACTCTACATAAATTGATAGTATTTACACACTTCTACTGATAGTACCTCATTAGATGTTCTGCATTCCAAGAATGAGAATGTACTTTACCATCCAAATTCTCGATCATATAGGTTCTAGGTCAAGGCTCTTCTTTGATAGGGTATGGACATTCCTAATTGGAACTAAGAGTCACTTCTCCTAGATCTCTGGAGGAGTGGAATACCCTTCGAAATACGAGGTCATTTACATGAAATGACTTCCTCTTGACCTTGGAATTGTAGTATCAGGCCATCCTTTGTTGGTAGACATCTAATTTTACTTGGTATTCATTCCTCATTTCATCAAGGAAATCAAGTTTGCACATTCTCAACTCGTCGTCGGATATTTAATTGAATAGTAAGTGATTAAGAGATGGTAGACCTACTTCGAACAGGCTCATTGCATCTGCTCCATAAAGCACGAAGAAATGAGTTTCTCCTGTAGTCGTCCTACTAGTGATTCGGATAGCCCATAGGACCTGAGGTAGCTCATCCATCCATGCCCTTTTGAAAGTATCTAACTTTCTTTTGAGGGTATACTTGATGGTCTTATTGACGACATTTACCTTCCCATTGGTCTGAGGATGATAGGGGGTGGAAAAGTGCTTTTTGATTTCGAGTTCCTCGCATAATTTCCTGACCTTTTTATTATCAAATTGTCGCCCATTGTCGGATACGATTGAGTGAGGGATGCCAAACCATCAAATAATGTTCTTTCTGGAAGTGTTTGTTTTAGTTATTTTAACTAATGGCTCATCTTCCACTCACTTAGTAAAATAGTCGATAGCGATGATAGTGAAGTGGTACTACCTTTTCCCTTAGTTAGGGGTTATATAAGGTCAATTTTGCTCTTGGCGAACGACCAAGGGTTAGAGTTAACATTTAGCCCTTGGGAAGGTTGTCTTTGTATTGTCTCAAAGTGCTGACACTTGTTAGGCCTTCTCACAAATTGTCGTGCATCCTTTTATAACATGGGCCAGTAGTACCTTTAATTCACCACCTTTTGTGTCAGAGCCCATCCTTATGTATGGTTGTCACAAACCCCTTCATGAATTTATTGGAGCATGTAGGTAGCCTGCTTGCTACCTATAATTGGAGGAAGGATATGGATAAATCTCGTATATACAGTACATCATCCTGAAAAACAAAACACACTACTCGTCTTGTGAGCTTCCACGTCTCATCTTTATTAGTACGTAATGTCTAATCTTTAAGGAATGATATGATAGGATACAATCATAGAAGAGTACTTCGACCCACATCACTTCTTCACCTTTAAAAGAAGAGGGTCTAGGGAGGTGCTCTATAGGTACAACAATGAGTAGTTCAAAATTGTTGTTGCTTGTTAGTTTCGAAAGAGCATAAGCATGAGCATTTTCAATGTGTGGGGATCTATGCCAACTCGAACTTTTTAAAGACAGAAAAAATTCCATTACCAACTTCAAATATATAACCATGCTCTTGTCTCTGGTGGAGAAGTTACCACTAACCTAGCTTACTATCAATTGGGAGTCATTGCTGATAATTATCCTCTTTACTTACATTTCCCTTGCCAATCCGAGGCCAGCTAGAAGGGTTTCGCATTTTGATGCATTATTGGTAGCTTTGAATCCGATTCTCACAACACAATTAAGCTTATGTCCTTTCGGCTGACTATAATTACTCCAACTCTAAAGCCCGTGTCTCCAAAAGACCATCAACAAATAGGCTCCAGATGGGAGGTTCGACGGGTTCCATTTCCTCTTCCATTTCTGGAATGTGGGTGAACTTCGCAGTGAAATTTGCTAGGGCTTGGCCTTTGATGGCAACTCTCATCTTAAAAACAATGTCCAACTCATTGAGTTCTACAGCCAACTTCATCATTCTTCCTGAAGTGTCTGGCTTTTGGAGCAATTGTTTGAGTGAGAAGTTTGTTAGCACTTGAATTGTGAGGGCCGGAAGTATGGCGTCAACTTCTTGGAGACAGTTACCAAAGAGAAGGACAAGTCAACTTTTCCATGTCTGGATAGCGGGTCTCCATTGCCAGAAGTGATTTACTCTCATAATAAACAGGCAGTTGGTGATTACCTTCCTCCATCGCAAGTACCAAATTGATAGCATCAGTAGTCACCGCCAAGTATAGTTGTAGATGTTCATCAATATTAAGTTTAGAGAAGAATGGAGCCTGTCCCAAGTTCTTCTTCAGCTCTTGCAAGGCTACTTCGCACTCCTCCATCCATTAAAACTTATTTCATCCCTTTAGAATCTTGAAGAAAGGAAACACTTATCAGTTGCCTTTGAGACGAAGCGGCTCAAAGTTGCTACGTGCCCAATGAGGCTTTGTATCTCTTTATGCTTCTGGGGCAGCCTCATTTTGATCAGGGCTTTAATCTTTTCAGGATTGGCTTTTATGGCCCTTTGGTTGATCATGTAGCCCAATAATTTCCCTAAGGCGACTTTGAATGCACACGTGAGGGGGTTCGGTCTCATCATGTACCTTCGTAATATTCGGAAAGCTTAGTCGATGTTCCACATGATCCTTTGTTTTAAGACTTTTCACCATCATATCATCCACATATACCTCCATTGTCTTACAAATGAGATTTGTAAACATCCTATTGACAAGTCTCTAATATGTGGTACCGACATTTTTCAACCTAAAGGGCATCACTTTGTAGCAGTAAAGACCTTCGTCCTTTATGAATGACGTATGTTCGTCATTAGCTTGAATAGGTGTCCATAGAGCTCAGTAGTTCATGCTCGGTGATGGAGTCAATGAGTTGATCTATTCGTGGGAATGAAAAACTGTCCTCGGGGCAAGCTTGATTGAGATTGGAAAAATCTACGCATACTCTCCACTTGCCATTATGTTTTTTTAACTAGGACAATGTTAGACACCCACATCGGTTAAGTTGCATCTCGAATAAAACGATTGTCAATCAACTATTTCACTTAATCCTTCATGACATCATACTTTTTCGGGTTGACGGCCCTCCTTTTCTAGTCGATACGAGATAACTTTAGGACCAATTTTTAAATGATGAAGACTAATTTTTGGGTCAATGCCAACCTGTTGTCATGCTTCCAGGCAAAGACGTCCAAATTTTCACATAAGAAGCATTTCAGTTTATCTTTATCCTCTATTGGCAGATCTTTTTCGACCTGCAACGATTTGGACGAGTCATGGAGGTCTACTGAAAAACTATCCAACTCCTCCAGTAGGTCTGTTTGAGGTTCGTAGTTGATGATGTGATGATCCAATTCATCGAACTCAACCGCTTCTTCAGCAGATTTCCATTCTTCAAGGGCTCTTATCATTTCAAATATAGTCTCTTCTTCAGAAAAATCCACCATTTCAACATCGTTCCTTTGTTTAGGAATTTGCCATTGTTCAAGGACGCCATTCATGTCAGTATCTATTAGAATTACATTGACGTCCCTAGGTCCTACCTTTCTAAGGAAGTTTAAATAGCACCCCTTCACACTCATTTGGTCGCCTTTAACAGTAGCGATGCCACTTTCAGTATGAAACTTCATACACAGGTGGTGGATGAACGTAACAGCCCATAACTCCTTTAACGATGGTCTTCCTAATACCCTATGGTTGGCAGGCCGATTGTCCACTATCAAAAAATTCATAAAATAATGAGCAGTTAATGGTATCGTTCCCATTTACACCGCCATAGTGATTTTTCCTAATTGGGATGATGATATCGCTAGTGAAGCCATATAAGTAGAAGCTCGTATGGGTTAGCTAATGGTCTACTTCCATTTTGTCGAAGGTTGTTGCAAATATGATATTAATCAAACTCCTATTATCCACTTAACATTCTTTTAAGGCTATTTTATGCTACAACAGTCCTTACTACCAAGGCATCACAATGTAGGTAGTGTAGAGCAGTCGCATCGTCTTGTATGAAAGTACTCGATTGTACCCTTCTAGTTGAGGGTCAACTATTGTTAACTATGAAGCTAGCCATTGGGGGATCCCTGGCCTCCCTTACATAGTTCTTTTGTGCATTTCTAGTTTCCCCCAACTTGCAGGTCTCCAAAAATTGTGTCTATCTCTTGAATGAGTTCGTAACTAGTATTAGTTGGAAGACTTCATTTTTCTCTTTGGCCTTCCTTAGGCATTTTTCCTATTACTTTCTCGCTTTTGAGGAGCGTTATTTCAGATAGGATGTTTGGCCTGAACTCTTCTAGGTTGTCGATCATGTTTAGAAAGTGTGTCTCTTCATAGGCATCTATTTCTTCTTTGATTATCACGTTGTGGGTGTAAGATAATGTACTTATATTCAGCTTTGTTATGGCTGTAGGAGTTGTGGTAGGTGCAATAGAAGGTTGTCTCGTTCCTATTTCTAGACTCATAGCTTCGCCCTCCACCCTTTCCCCTTTGAGGAAACTGTAGGTTGGACCTTCCTTGGTGTGTCTCAACACTGGGGTTGACTTCCTCATAAGCCAAAGTTAGAATTGTATTTAATGATGCTGTAGCCAAGTCTTGTCCCGAGTTAAGAGTGACCAAGTGTCCGAACTGGTGCTCCATCAAGTGGGAGGTGATGCATTTTCATCGTTGTCTTTAAGGAGGTGAGAGCACTTGATTAGCCCTATTAAGATGATATTTCAATTTTTCATTGTTAATCTCTTGCCTTATCATTTCTTGTAGGACGACATAGCTAGTAGGATCTTTGTTTTGTACGTCTCTCCAAAAAAGAGAGCTTTTGTCTAATCCTCTTTTCAGGGCTAATAGTGCTTCTCTATCGGAAACTTGTACACTGTTGATCATTGTATCAGTGAAATGGGATAAGAAGCTTTTCAATGACTCTCTTTGATGATGCCTTATGTCTTCGAGGCACTATATAGGCCATTCGCCTTCCTCTCTAGTTGCGAGGCATTTAAGGAAAGTCTTTTTGAAGAATGACCAACTTCTGATATTTTCTTCTGGAAGTCTAGTGTACCACACTTCAGCCGCCCCACTTAAAGTCAAGTGGAAAGCTCTGCATTTCATAGTGGGGAAGGAACCCCTTAGGTTTATATAAGTTTTGAAGCTGTTAAGGTGCTTTACAGGATCGCCTCTTCCATCGTACTTAGGAATTTTAAAAAGTATGAAGTGGCTTGGGACAAGGACCTCCCTAAGTCCCTAAGAAAATGGTAGGTTGTCTCATCGTAGTCGAGGTCACAAGACCTTTTGTGGTTCGTCCGAATCTTTATCTTCTTTCTTGAGGTCCCTGAGGTGGTTGCGACAAACCTGCTTGATTTCTGGCTTGTTCTGCCCTCTACTGTCGCATATTTCTATGCGAAGGATTATGAGGCAAGTTGTTGTGGGTACGTTCATTTTGTCTTTCAAACAGAGACGGTCCCTACTGCCTATATCTCCCTATCAGCTTTTTCCATTGGTTCTTCGTAGTTGAATGTATGGTTTCCCACAGACAGTGCCAATCTATTGACCTCGTTTTTTTATAAGGATGATGTGAACAACAAATGTCAGGCCCACTCGCGTCTACACAAGCAAATTTTAACACGTTCCGACCGGAGACTTGGACAAAAATGTTATGGACGTGGGTGATGCTTTATGACGTGAGACGAAGATGTTTAGACACCAACAATATGATCAAAGATGATTTCATATTAATAAACAATCAAAAACTACTCAATCAAAGCAAGATAAGTAAAACTCAAGCAAACAAATGTGAAATAAGCAATCGAGAATATCAACCATGGCTTTTAGTGTAAAGAGTTGTATTAGATTCAAATGTTACAAGAGTTGCTATTTATAGAATTTTGGCAGAAGTGGTAACTGTTAAATAAGAACCATGTAGCCTCACTTCCGAGGTCGAGGTCTCTCATCACTAGCCAGATACTCATTTAATGCATTGACAACAGGCCGCCTCCCTACATACTAGGCTAACAATCCTGACATTCATTATTACAAATTAGAATAGTCTAACATACCACCCAACAATCTCGCAAAATGAATCTTGTCTTGAAAGCTTTAAAGATTTATCTAAAAAATTGTAACTATTAAGGAATAAGTAGGTTTGATGGAAAATTGTAATTTTCAATAGTTTCATTTAAAAGTAACTATTTTGCTAATTTCCACAAAATTTGGACATATAATGAAAAGGACATGGTGTAGTGACTATTTAGTGGTATTTCCTCTTAAATAAAAATATATAAAGAAACTAAGAAGGTTATTTCATCAAGAAGGAAATTAATGGAAATAAAGCAAAAAAGAAAAGTTTCAATTAGGGGTGTCAATGAGTAGAGTCAAGTCGAGCTGAGCCAAGCCGAAACTCGAAGCTCGGGCTCAACTCAAGTAAAAATGGCTTGATCTTTTTTGCCCGAGCCGAGTCGAGCTTTTGTTTGGCCAAAAATTTTAGGCTCGACCCGAGCTTTCGGCTTGTGCCTTTACAAACTGAGTCGGATTGATTTTTTTCTTTTTTTAAATATTCAAACATGACACAGTTGCTTGCAATTGCAGGCAGCTATATTATTTTTAATTTAAAAAAAAAAAATTTTTTTTTGCTAAGTTGGCTTGGCTCGTCCGGACCAAAAATAGCATGTGACACGGGCTGGCCCAGGCTAAAGCCTTTGCCCCAAAATGGGCTCGGTCCGAGCCTCGGCTCAGTGGTTTCGAGCTACGAACTGGTTCGACTCGAGCTTCTCCGGGCCGAACCGCGGGCGGCCAAAGCCATTTTGTCATCCATAGTTTCAACACATTTTTGCTAACATTTTTTCATATTTAATTCGAATTCGAAAATAGGCATTTACTCCGTCTTGTAAATATATTATTTATTTAGCTTATTTTTACCAATACAGAAATTTACAAGTGCATAAAGAGTGCTTCTAACACTTTACATCATGTGAAAATGTTATTTTTAAGAGTAATGCTATGTAGCATAATTGGGGTTACAATCCCAATGTAGGTGGCATAATTAATGTGACATTAAATAATAGATAAAATTAAATAAGTCATTTAATTTCACCTTACATTTAACGTATGATTTAACACCACTTAGACTGAAGTTGTAACCTCGGTGGGGCTAAATAGCATTACTCTATTTGACAAATGTCAATCAATTTCGATTAAAACTACAAGTGGACTGCGTGCCCTAGATAGAAATAGATAAAAAAAAAAAAAACAAACTTGACGTAACATATCATGAATGAAGGGTGCTTTTAAGGGACGCCACTCAACTGCGACATCAATTGTGAATGACAAACATGTACACAACACAAACAAAATGACTTGGGAAGTAAAATGTCCCGTATGAATGGTCATTTTATGCTTGTACATTTTGTTTTTGTTTTTATTTTTTTATTTTTTGTATTTTCTCCAACTTGAACATTCTTGGTCTGTCTACCCCATTAGTCTCGACAAGATGACAATATTTCTTTTCAAATTATCCAATAGAGTCTTGACACGACTGAGTCATTTGATAGCACATGTAAACGAGTAGCAAGCAAAATGCAATTTCTGCACATAATGTATGCAAGCATTCACTAAGCAAGTATTCTTTCAAAATGAGGAAGACTAAGAGATGTACATCAATGGCAATGACTAAGAAATAAGCATAACTTTGATTAATATATATTATATTAAATATTACAAAAAAATAAGCATAACTTTGATTAATCTATAATAATATATTAAATATCAAATCAAGTGAGAATCATTTTTTTTTACGATTTTGACCCTATTATAATTCATTTTTTCAATAATACCCTACTTTTTGTTTTTCAATATATAATAAATACTACAATCAATTCTCAATTAATTAACATTCATATTAATCTAGACTACATGAATCTTGACTTGATGAATTTATTTTTATTTATATATTTAGGAATTTTAATGGAGGTTTAAATTTATTTATTAGCAACTAATTCTATATACCAAATGTAGTATAAAATATTGCTAATATATTAAATATCACATCAAGTTAGAATCATTTTTGGACGATTTTAACTATATTATAATTCAATAATTTCAATAATACATTACTTTTCGTTTTTCAATATATAACAAATAATGCAATCAATTCTCAATTAATTAACATTCACATTAATCTAGAATCCACGAATCTTAATTTACATGAATTTAGAGTTATTTTAGATGAATTTATTTCTATTCATGTATCTAAAAATTTTAATGGGTATTTAAATTTATTTATTAGTAATTAATTCTTATGTATCAGATGTAATATAAAAATGTTGTTTATTTGGAGTATTTCACCATCACAAAAAAATTTGAATCATAGAAGTTAAATTTTAAGAGTACAATTTTCTTCTCTTAAATTTATATCCTAAATTTTGTTTTCTCTAGTTCGTTTGAGGCTTATCAAATCCTCCCAACGAATTGATATCAAATATTACTCTTATAGTACTTATAAAGCATTTCAGAATAACACGCAATGTCCAGTTCATATAAAAGTAACATCTTAATTAATGTTCGACCTAAACTTAGGAATAATACTATGTACCCAAAATAATGGATTAAGGTGTATAACTTGATTTATTCATTAAATTAGAGAGCAACACACAGTACAACAGTTTATTAGAAAATGTCTTCTTAAATGGTACAGGTACAGTCCATAGTAATATCAAATGTACCAAAAAAGCTATAGTCAACACCATGGTTTTGTGTTTAAGCCTGCATAGATTTTCACAATGTATACACAAGTATGAAAATATGTTATACTGGTTGTACGGCACGGATGTCATGTATGAAGATGAAAACGTTTACACATGTGGCGCGATGCTGATTCATTTGCTGTAATGTGGTATAAATTGCTCTGTCAAGTGATGGAAATTATCGCTTTCCCCTTCAAGAAGACGCAACACCTGCAACCATTTTCATGTTGATGTAATACGTAAAGATACAATGATATGTTATGAAAATTAGAAGAAAAATGATGCATAACTTTTCCGCGTATAATTCAAGAGCAGGTAGAAAATAGAAAATGAATGGAGGAATTGGGATCAGCCTCGAGAAATAGACAAGCACTATACTTGCATTATGAGTTAGCTAATTAATTAGTCGCATGCAAATGCAGATAGAACATTGAAAATTGAGTGATGCTACAAGTACATAATGATTTACATAATGGTCTACATAATCACAAGTGGCATTGATCAAAACCTTTGATTCAAAATCTGACATTTCACATCAACCACAGGATGATTGCCACATCACATTTTGTCATTCATTATGTACATTTATTATGTACACTTAGCATTTTCCTTGAAAATTTACCTCTGCCATTGATGGGCGCATCTCAGGTTTAGTTTGGACACATAGGTATGCTGTTTTTGCCATGTGGTACAGTTCATACATGTTATATGAGTCCTCAAGACGGGGATCAACTAACTCATGCAATGCAAGAGTCTGAATCAAGTGTAATGCCTGCAATGCCAAAAGAGATGTTTTATCGGAAATAAAAAGATCATACGCCAAAAACTTAAGNATGTACACTTAGCATTTTCCTTGAAAATTTACCTCTGCCATTGATGGGCGCATCTCAGGTTTAGTTTGGACACATAGGTATGCTGTTTTTGCCATGTGGTACAGTTCATACATGTTATATGAGTCCTCAAGACGGGGATCAACTAACTCATGCAATGCAAGAGTCTGAATCAAGTGTAATGCCTGCAATGCCAAAAGAGATGTTTTATCGGAAATAAAAAGATCATACGCCAAAAACTTAAGCAGTTTTCAAGATGTTTGGCTATGATTACAAAGTTCACTTCTAAGTAAATAAGTGCGTCAGTTGGATTAGAACAATACCAAAGGAATAAACGTACCCACTGTCTAAGGGACTGTTGATCTTCTCTTGCTGAATCCACTGCCTTACGTCCTGATATCAATTGGATTAGAACAATACCAAAGGAATAAACATCTGTTCTTACAGAAACAATGCCATTCTCCGCGTACTCTGGTGCAAGATATCTGCACATGGCGAGAAACCTAAGGCTCAGCTTAATTTATTTGGAAGGAAACTCATGCTTTACGTGATGTAAGAAGCGACCATATATATTTTCACTGTGAAGTATGAAAATGTACACTCACCCAAGAGTGCCAAGAATTCTTGTCTGTATATCCTCTTCACCTGTCTTCCACTTTGCGAGGCCAAAGTCTCCAAGCTGTGTTTGCAGAGAACATGCATAACTATGCAGTAAAAACAAAGTTTTAACGTTGAAATTTATGTTCAAGTTATGATATTTTCCTGAAAAGTCATGACAATATCATAATGTCTTATTTACAATATCCCAAGCCCGTAAGAACTACATCGTGCATTGAGTTTTAAGAAAGCTTTATAAATTAGTTCTGCCTGAACAGCGGAGATTTTAGACCGTTAAAGGAAGTGACTGAATCAAGGCAATCATAATTGGACGAAGAAGGTAGGAAAGGGATTCAAATTATCTCTTACAAGGATGGATCACTCTCTTAAATATCTTGAGTTGTAAGGAAATTGAGGCAAAACTAAGGATAGATGCACTATTGTTCTTGCAAATTAGAGTAGAGGGTTTATCATAATTTTTTTTTAAAATTAAAGACATTGAGAGACTTTATAGTATCTTAATCAGGTTATAGATCAAGCATAAGGCTATTGGACAGTTTTTAAATATTTAATCAGAATATGGAGACGTACGGCTACAAAGGAGAGGAAAGTAGACTTGTTCCATGGCCCTACAACCCAATCGCACCATGAACTCCAGCATCAAAGAGAGACTATGTTACCGTAATGCAATTAAGATATTCAACTATCCAACAAGAGATAAAGACAATGGCTAAGGTCCTAAGGATATAGACTATAAATATTACCATAGGAACATATTCATGTGTGAGCAATATATTACTTGGCCGCATGTCCCGATGAATGATGGGACTTCCTCTACATTCTTCATGCAAAAACCGCAACCCTTTTGCAGTTCCAATAGCAATAGCATGTCTTCGGTGCCATTCAAGAACACGATCTGTGTTTTCTGACCACACACACAAAATCATTTGAACATTGCCGAGAGAGAGAGAGAGAGAGAGAGAGAGAGAGAGAGAGTAATGATGTTTCATATATACAATGTCCTACTTCAAGCATAAAAAAACGAATAAAATATTGATGGAGGATAGATAACTTCAAAAACTTGTACATTTTTTAACATACCGAATAAATGCCACTCAAGTGATTTGTTGCAGATATACTCATAGACCAAGATGTTAAGGTTTTCCTTGCAACAATAACCAAGAAGCATCACAATGTTCTTGTGGCGTGCAAAGCTTAGGACATATATTTCAGAATGGAATTCTGGAAACCCTTGTGTACTTGCTTCCTTGCGCACCTTTGCAGCAATAAGTTGCCCATCCTTAAGCTGACCTTTATAAACACGACCATACCCACCTTCTCCCAGTAAATTATCGGATGAAAAATCATTTGTTGCAAGCTGTATCTCAGTATAATTATATCTCTTTGAATCTAACTCGGTCGTCATCCCACAAGCAATACAGAGAACAGGCACATCAGTGGATCTCTGTCGACTAAGCTTTCTTCGCTGTTTATCTATAGTTGGGGGAGAAACGGCATATTTATTTTCATATTTAGAATAGCTACCTGCAGAAGAAATTCATTACAATTGAAAGTCTACAAAACATGTAAAAGACAGAAATAGAGACAAAAGTTAACAGAGGATCTCAAGACCAGCATTTCTTTTAGTTACAAGTTAAACATGCTACACGCACACACATAACCTTTCTAACCTGATTCATCAGGCTTTGGATTTGAACCAAATTCATCTTGCAAGGAAAAGCGGTGCTCATTGAAGTTGGATATGAACGAGTTGCTTTTAGCCATAACAGAACTTGCCAGGGAACCCATAGAAGCAGCATAGTTGATAGACGTGGATGTCTGTTCATTGTTATCGTTGTCTTGAGATGGGTGTGCGACAGGCTTCGACAGCGAGTAAAACAACTTAACTTCAACATTACCAATATCCTTTTCAGAATAATCCGATCTCAAAACTTCTATGGATAAGTTGTCAAGGACTAGTGCAACCTTGCAAGGTATATATTTAAGGTAAAACTTCCATTCCCGTCTTAGATGCCTGTAATTGTATACTATCAGGTACTAAATAAAACAAACTAGCAGTTAAAGAATATCAATGTACATTTTGAAATACATACTTAAACATAAGAAGTTAAAATAGATATTCAATCTCGACATTAGAACAGCTCACGGGCACCAACCGACCTTTAGAAAATGATATACTTAAGTCAAGCCTTTGCGAATAATGAATTTGGCTCTTGCACAAGGGTATTTGAAGAAGCAAGAAAGATATATTGCCCCTCTGTGATTCGAAATGAATTCTGTTCTCTCTTGCTTAAATATTTGTGGTCAATCTTTGTGATAGTATATTATCACAATAATGTTTTTCCAAAGTTGATACTCATATATAATGGTAATGTAAAGCATTGAAAATTCTCTATATCATTTTGAGAACTTCAATTTTGCCTATATATCCCTCATCAATAATTTTTCCTCCATCTCCCTTCTTCATTAAAACAGAACATTCTTCGAAGAAAATAGCATACAAATATTCTAAGTCAAATGTGATCCACATATGACAAAATCAAAAGCTACCTATCAAGTATAACCCAGGTTGCATTGGAAGTCAAAACTTCTTGTGCAATAACCCTCTTCATTGGAGTTCCAGCCGTAATCTTCACTTCAATATCAACCTATATAAAGAGGAAATTGTGGTGATGATTGACTTAAGGAACCAGTCTGCATTCTTTGAAGAGAAATCGTGATATTCACATGAATACTCAATAAGGAATACTTCAAATGTAGCCATGGTGTTTCTGCTACTGAACATACAATAAACGATATGAAAGTTAAGCATTACAAAAACTGTTCTCCGAAAAAAGTGTAGGAACAAACTGTGTTTGGCTGCACAAAAGTATAACAGAAGTGTAAATTTTAACATTATGACTTCTGCAAGATTGCAATCATATCTACAATTTTCATCAAGCAATGACTTCGAAGGAACTATAAAAGCATATATTACCCCTTCGTCTTCACATTCTTCAGCACTATGATGGAGCATGCCTACATATGCATCAGCCTTTTTCGAGACTTCTTCTTCCATGGCACGAATGTGATTTGTTCCAAGGAAATTCTCCGAAGCTACTTGCATGTGGTAACCCACTGTGCAGAAATACGAGTTAACAAATTAAAACAAAAATTGAAGTCTAGAAACAATTTGACAGACCAAAAATGGTCCATACTCCATCTGACCATAGTCCTAATATAGATTATCTT
The DNA here is from genome assembly GCA_903798295.1 of Fraxinus nigra. NCBI lineage: Eukaryota > Viridiplantae > Streptophyta > Magnoliopsida > Lamiales > Oleaceae > Fraxinus > Fraxinus nigra. The sequence goes on from CAIGRH010202782.1 coordinate 18,723, forward strand.
AATTCAAAATGTAGATTATCTAAAATTTATAAAGAAACAAACACTAAAAAGCATAAAAACTTACAGGGATGAAGGATTCTGTGTAAAACCCCTAGTACTGTAATCGTGTCACCAGCATGAATTATACCCCCTTGCATCCTGATATTATGAATAGTGTGCTTAAACTCCTGATTATTACGATCTTTAGTCCCATCACACACAATCAAAATCCGCGAAGGCATGAGCGGATTACCTCTATTATTATTATTATTATTATTACCGCTATTATGATTATCGCTTCTCTCCATCCTTAATGCCTTAATGGCATATCAAATCATAAAATCTTGAATGCAATGTATTCACAAATTCTGGAACAAATATAAAGGAATTTTTGCCAGTAGTAACAAAAAATTTCATAATTTGAGAGCGAGACTTTAACCAATCATAAATGACTTTACCCAATAAATTTTTTCTCAACTTGTATCCCATTGTTTATCTCAAACTTTGTGACCGAGTCTGTGTATTGGATTTACAGAAAAAAGAGAATATCCATGGTATATTTCAGTTTTATACGAGCAATTCGAGTGGAGTGTGGCGGGAAGTGAAGCCATAGGAACAATGACAAGAGAGATGATAGCAAATCACTTGAAGACGAGATTAAAGAATCATTTCTCCGAATTTTGTACAGCTTAAACTAACGAAGGTCGGAGTTTCCGAGGTAGGGAAAACCGAAATTGTTTTGTCCTCCTCAACAGGATATTGATGACACTGTCCGTACAGGCATCGGTTCGAATTTTGTAACGGCCCGGGTTTTTTTTAACGGTCTTCTTATAAGTTTGAAATAGGATGAAATATATTTTTATTTTAAAAAAACAAAATAAATCTAGGCAGCAATATTTTGAGATTGACGGTTATTAATTAGACATTGATGATGCAAGAAATCTTACCTGGGTTGACCCGAACCGAATGGAAGAACTCCGCCCGATTCGCCTCCAATACTTGAAATAAGGGGGTCAAGGTGCGTCCTCGTAGCCCCTCCGATGCCTAAAATAGTCAAGTAGCCAAGAGATGCTTTTTATTGAATGATTGTTGAAAAACGTACCTGGATCATGGGGATGGGGCGTATATTTATATAGGATGGTTAATGAG
>CAIGRH010202792.1:0-15101 GCA_903798295.1 Fraxinus nigra
TTCCATAAAATAATTTTAAACGTAAATCAAAATTTGTTTCTAATTTTTTAACCACGTATTCTCCAAAAAAATTATTATTTCAAAAAATATCTTCTTACAAAAATAAGTCAAACAAAGGCTAAAAGAATCCATGCACCATATCTGCGGCTTTTTAGCGTATAAAATAGTTAATGTACCAATTAATTGATAAGGAATATTAATTATATAATTAAAATTTATATTCATTATTTAAATCTCAATTTGATAGGCCGGTGAGCTGTATTCTAAACATAGTCGTTAAGCAACCACATTTATCGACCATGCTAGATAATTAAATATTATTAATTTAATTTGAAAATTAAAGGCAAGAGAAAGAATGTCAAAGTTTGAAGAAAAGAATATTGAAAACAATTGGTTTTAGGTAAGCAAAAGAACCAAACCTAACTACGCAACATCCAAACTAAGATTCATTAGTCTTTTGTATTTTCCTCTTTAATATTGTAAATTTGTTTCTAGTTTGCATAAAATAAATTATAATTATCCGAGTAAAGATTGCTCCAAACCAACACTCAATTCACTTACGGTTGTGGAAGATACCAAGAAAAAGCATCTTTATTTGCCTAATTTTAAGATTTAAACAATTAAAGGGTTTACAGTATAACGAATTTTAAACGATACCAAGGAAAAATATCTTTTAAACTACTTTTACTTTTACTTTTTGTAGTAGAACTTTTTCTGAGCTCCAAAGCTCCCAGGTAGCAAATGTATGCATGATGCGTACTTTGTTGGAAGTTTGAAGAGCCTTATAGAATTCCCTAGAATCATACAAACTATGTGAAGAGAATTGTTTAATGAGTTCCACACAAAGGACTTGGAGCATTTTAGAATGATTTAAATTGTGTAGAAGAGTCGCATTCTACAATACAACATATTCGGAGAGCTTGTAAATGATGTTTAAGTAGAGACAATATTGCTAAAGTATTCTCTTGTAAGTATATTAAGAAAACATACTAAGAATCAATATCAACCGTGAGATAACATCAATTGCCACAATTCATTTAAATGTTGTGGAACTATAAAATGTTATGAGGCCTAAGTAATGAAGCTGGCAATCAAGTTAAGAATTATTGAGTAAAAGACCAAATGAAAGGGTTAATTGGTGCAAATACAACTATTGTTTGGGGTCATTGGCCCCTATTTGCACCTTTCTTGATGAAACTAGGACCTCTATTAGCTATTGTTCAATAGACAGTTAAAAGTTTAATTTTTTATTTTTTATTTTTATGAAAAAGATAATTATACCCCTATTTGTAGTTAAATAAAATAAGAGAAAACTGTAGCTAGGTTACAAACTTTTCAGCATGTTCAACAAGATCCCAAATAAGAGGCAAAAGCCAAAAAGAAAAGGAATAAATTCACACAATTGAAGGAAAAAAAAGGATTTAAAAATAAAAACTTCCATCTTCTCCATTCAACCCAACCCAACTCAACACATCTCAACTCAACTTTACCCAACACCACATCACACCACCCATCCTTCCCGCCGTCGTTTATGCTCATGTAGATAAATGATATATACAACCTGTTTGATACGGCTTAAAATTCAATTAAAATTGAAAATATGGCCGTTATTGGGTCCCACCCGTCTAATAAAAGTCAACAATAACGGCTATATTTTCAATTTTAATCTGATTTTAATCTCTAACAAACACGAGGATAATGAATATTTTTGCATGTACAAGAATGAGCAAAGCTATAACTATTAACCAATCATTTCACCACTGCAAAATAAAGTTAATTTTAGTTTCTTTTGTATGTATTATATGGCATAAAATTGCAACCTAATAATAATAAAGATAAAAGGGACAGACCTTTTGAATAAATGAACTAGTAATGTTAAAGTAAGAAGTGAAAATATAAGTTGAAACTCCAGTTTATAATTAAATCCTTAGGTTTAGATTTGAGAAAATCTCGAACAATTTTATTAATTTAGTTTAGATTTTGAATTTTATTAAATTGTTTTAAACGATTTGATTAAATAATATGTCAAAATCGTTCAAATTGAACCACTTACACGTCTGATTAACCATCATTAAATATTTAAGATTTTAAAATCTTTGATGGTCAACCTAAAATTACAATTACGAGACTCGATCCCCTATTAATGAATCCAAGTCGAGCTTATTAAATTCATCAATATAAGGTATGAACCGGTGTAAAGACACTCAGGTCATCTACTTTTTAAGGTAAGCCGAGTTAGGTATTTTGGTAATTTCACCAAATTTGAGGACCCCATTTGTCAATTCTTGAATTTATTTATTCTGATAACATTTTTTTCAAAAAGGAAGAACATATATTTTATACTATTTCTTGTCCGGATATGTATATATGTACATTTTTCAACAATTTATAAAATCTAAATTTTTCTATCTAACCCAACCCAACCCCACCAATTCAATTTTACTTTACTAATATCAGCAAATTTTCATCGCTCTCTTATTCTGAACTCTCTTGAAACAAAATTTGTCAGAATTCTCAGTGAAGCCGACCGCAGTATACTATCCTGTAACACTATATTGAGCTTCCATTTTTGGAAGTGTTATTCAAAAAGCTGAAATCTTGGTGATATTTTTCTGAGGTAAAGATTTTGATTTTATATGGGTTTTGTGCATAATTTATAATGTGGAATTTATTTCACATGCGGGGGCCGATCGGAGAATTGCCGGCCATTTGATGGAACCGAGGTGGTTAACATTAAACGCCAGCGTTTCATGGAGTTAAGGATTCGGTGTAACCGATGTGCTGAAGTTTCTTTACACCCAAGATTTAAGCTTAATTTTGCTGTCATATTTATCAAGGTAAGATTCATTTCTTTTCTTCGGCCTTACTAAAATTAGTACATTAATTAAAGGGTAGAATTTACTTTATTGAGGAACGTTTAGTAGCTGAGGAAATGCCGAAAAGAAATTATGGAAAAAAAATGAATGGGTTTTAGAACTGTCACCATTCCGAAAAAAGGCTTGCATATTTTTTGGCTTTTTTGGTTTATTTGATTTGTGAACTGATGAATTTTTTGAGGTAGGTAAAGGTTGTATTTTTAAGTGTTGTCGGCGAAATTTCCTTTCTGGGTTCTTCCCCCTTCTTCTTTCTTGTAAATTGATGGGTTAATTAATTTTCTATTTATTTTTGTTAATTCTTGTAATCAACTGTTGGCTTTATTGACCCCATCATTAGGGCAGCAATCGTCTTTCACCCGCCCCATCCCCTTCTAGGTTAAATCTATTTTTTTTTAAAAAAAATTGTCCAATTATATATATAAATGCTGCGCTGATGATTTAGGAAGCAGTAGGCTTTGATTTTTGGTATAAACTGCTCTTTATAATTTTATTTTATTTTTTTTAATTTATTATTGTATTTTTTCTACTTGCAAACCACATCCACAATAACTCTACAAATCTTTTCAAGCATATACTTGGTATTTAATTTGTTTTGATTTTCCTGAAGGTGTTTATTGTGTTTATTTTTCAGGTTTTATTGATATTATCGTTTTTGAAAGTGACTTATGCGACAACCGAAGAACTCCAATTGCAGAGACAAAGAGCTGAAAAGGGGAATGAGATAACATCACATTCTTGCATTCATGATCATATAATTGAACAAAGGAATAGACCTGGCCGCAAGGCGTATTCTGTTTCTAGGCAGGTCTATGAGGAGTCTGGTATTTCAAAGTCCCATCAACACAGGGGAAGGGCGTTGCTTGGAGTTTCTGAATTGCCAAAGCGGCATCATGATGCTAAGAAACCCATTAGAATTTATTTGAACTATGATGCTGTCGGTCATTCATCAGATAGAGACTGCCGGAATGTTGGTGATATTGTTAAGGTAAGTGTATGCAATAAATGTCATTTCTGTCTTCAACTACTGTTATTTCTTTTGAATTAATGTCAGATTTTTTCCCCTTGTTTCTATTTTTTCTTTGCCAGCTGGGAGAACCAACGGGTGCTTCTTTTTCTGGTCACCCTTCTTGTAATCCGCATGGGGATCCTCCCATTTATGGTGATTGCTGGTATAATTGTACATTGGATGATATAGCTGGGGAGGACAAAAAGCATCGTCTTCGCAAGGTTATACTCTTACTTAATTATCATTTAGTCGTATGGCACTGCAAATTATCACCTTAATAAAAAGAGTAGGATGCTAAATGCACACAAATGTAGTTAAAGAGATGTTATACCTTTACTTCTGGAAGAGTTTCTTGCTAAACCTGCAGACTATTGATATGTGGGAAACTGATTTACTGTTCCTATGTCTTGATTTAAAAATGAATTGCTCGTATTTGACTCTTTGGGCGATGGCTTGTTTGATGCCAATGATGGAGTTCTGTTCCAGTCAAGGGTGTCTCTTGAAATGCACTCACATACTAAGGCCACTTATTGCAGGCTCTCGGGCAGACAGCAGACTGGTTCAGGAGAGCCTTAGCTGTTGAGCCTGTAAAGGGGAACTTGCGATTAAGTGGATATTCTGCATGTGGACAAGACGGAGGTGTGCAACTCCCAAGGGAATATGTGGAAGGTATACTTGTTCCAAAAGATGTTTGCACAATGCTAAGTCATTTTCTTGATTAGCTACGTTTGACCTGTCGAGGTAACCAAAAAGGAGCTGCTAATAATCAATCTTCTCAATTTTTCAGAGGGTGTTGCTAATGCAGATTTAATTCTTTTGGTGACCACGAGGCCAACTACTGGCAACACGCTAGCGTGGGCAGTGGCATGTGAACGTGATCAATGGGGTCGTGCCATTGCTGGTATTTGTTTTATTTTTATTTGAACTGTTTGAATGAGTAAACTTGATATGATATTTGGTGTACCTCTACTTGCTAATATTAAAGCTTGAATACCAATATTTTTGAGTGCAGGACATGTAAATGTTGCACCACGTCACTTGACTGCTGAAGCTGAAACTTTACTTTCAGCTACTCTAATACACGAGGCAAGTTAACTGAAGCAACGGAAAATGAGGGAAGTACCTTTTTTATTGACATAACAAAGTTTTTTCTTTTTGTAGGTTATGCACGTTCTTGGATTTGATCCCCATGCTTTTGCTCATTTTCGGGATGATAGAAAAAGAAGGCATATACGGGTAAATCTTGTCATTGTGTTAAGTGCTATTACAATCAGGATATGATATCATTAAATACTATTTCGTGTGGCTAACCCTAGCATAGACTTGCATTGTAAAACTTGACACTACAGATGAACATTAACAAGTAATTAACAGTGGAAAGGGAATTGCTTGTTTAATTTCTCATGAAATGTTTTTAGAAAAGAACGTAGAGAACATGGGTCATCCATTCATTTGGAACTTCACATGTGCTCGGCCTTTTAATTCTGATCATGCTCCAGTTATTCTGCTTTATATTTAGAGCATGTTTGATTAGCTTATATCATAATTTAAGTTTTATCTAACTTATTTTAAGTTCACATTTCTTAGGATAACCCACTTATTATCTACACATGACCCACAACTTATAAGCTCCTAAAATCATGACCAAACAAGCACTTATTGTACTATTTACTTATCAAGGAAAGTGATCTGTTTTCGAATTGGCCCATTTCTCTCAGTGATGAAGAAAACCCAAAACAACTGAGAATGCTTTAAATGTGAGGGATGCAAAAAGAAAAACAGCACAATTACTCATTTTTGGCCTGAAGTGAATTGTCAAAATTTTGCACAGATGTATTCATAACTTCTACACAATCTTTACACACGCATGAACGTGCCATTTTTCTTCATAGGTCACTGAACAAGCTATGGATGAAAAGCTTGGAAGAATGGTAATAAAAGTGGTGCTTCCTCGAGTTATCATGCACTCACGCTATCACTATGGGGTACTTATTTCTTTTCTCTTCGTGTTTCAGTTTGTGAAACGTGAATATTTTTAGTTTATTTTTTATTTTTTTTATTTTTTAAATGAGATTTCCTTGAGCGGCCAAGGTAGAGAAGTCAACAAACTTGTCCAACTTTGTATTGGCAGGCATTCTCTCAGAATTTCACTGGTTTGGAGCTAGAAGATGGTGGTGGACGCGGTACTTCAGGTTTTTCCTTGTTTTCTTTTTTAAATCTTATAAATAGTTCATTTTGTCATTTAATCATCAATATTGCTGATAGATTCTAATGTTGCAATTGAAATAATTATACTCAAACTGTGTTTATACGATTAACTTATGTGAACTTTGTTAGTAGACATTAATCACGTAAGCAGAGTTTGATCCGACTATATAATAGTTTCGCACAGTAACACACAAAAGGAATGTCTGGCAAAGCATTAAATGCAAATATTTATTCTTTATCATAGTGTTTTTAAAGCGTAAATTTAAGCATTAATGTCAGCTGATTATCTCTAATCATTATGTTATTAATGACGTGCCACAGGATCCCACTGGGAGAAAAGGCTTTTAATGAATGAGATTATGACGGGCTCGGTGGATACAAGATCAGTAGTTTCGAAAATGACGCTTGCTTTACTTGAGGACAGTGGATGGTACCGTGCTAATTACAGTATGTCAGATCGTCTTGACTGGGGTCGGAACCAAGGATCTGAGTTCGTCACCTCCCCTTGCAATCATTGGAAGGGGCCGTATCATTGCAATACAACACAGTTTTCAGGATGTACATATAACAGGGAGGCAGAAGGTTACTGTCCTATTGTAAATTATAGTGGGGAGCTTCCACAATGGGCACGCTATTTTCCACAGGCTAACACAGGTATGTTCTTGTTTTGCTTGCTTGAATTTTTCAATCTACTATTGTCGTATCTGTGAATACCTTTTTTTTTTTCTTGTTGCAGGCGGTCAGTCGTCATTGGCTGATTATTGCACATATTTTGTTGCCTACTCTGATGGATCTTGTACTGACACTAACAGTGCTAGGTCACCTGACAGGATGTTGGGTGAAATGCGAGGAAGTAGTTCAAGGTGAGAATTTCTCTTGAACCTTTCTCAGAACTATAAAGTTGAGAATTGATGTTGATGATTCTTCTCACATCATTACATATAGGTGTATGGCCTCATCATTGGTTCGTAGTGGGTTTGTAAGGGGCACTACAACCCAAGGAAATGGTTGTTATCAGCATAGGTGTGTAAACAACACTCTGGAGGTATGATTTGGAATATAATTATAATGCTTCTCTAACGTTAATCATTAGTGTCTAATGCTTGTGGGCTTATAGTCTTCTGTGAAGACAAATGTGCATATGGGAGCTCATTTGGGATAAACTAGGTTGTGGAAGAAAGAAAATCTGGTTTCTCGTACTCTTTGCTCTCTCTTCTCACACTTTGATTGTGAACAAGGGAATTGCATGTGTGAATTCTATTTAGAATCTTTAAGTATTATAGTTGTCTTGCTGTAAAAAATATTACTTGGGTTTGGGTGAAGGAAATCCATCCCCTACTTCTACAGATTTTTGAATGGACTTGCCAAAAACTACACAGAATTGATAATGTGATGTTACCTAGTATACTTCTTGCTTGAAAGTTTGTGATTAATGAATTTTTACTTGCCAAAACATATTTGGATAAATAACTGCTGAGAGAGCCATGACACCCACTTTGCGATATATATATATATATATATATATATATACCTCCGGTGAGCTAGATATTTAATTAAAATACTTTCGGACTGCCCTAGTATTTTAATTTCTCTTGAAGGGTTTTTCCTACCAAATGAATGGTGGAGGAAAGAAACAGAAAACTAGATAATCATAATTTCCTGATATTATCGAGCGGAAACTGTATATTTCTCCAGTAGGTTTATGCTCCAGTCTTGTCTTTGTATTCTCCTTATGGAATATAGACTAGAGAATATTCCCATTGGAATTTTTAGTTCTTGGAATATGAGGCACGTTGATATCTTAATATACTAATGATGTTTTGTAGGTTGCTGTGGATGGCATCTGGAAAGCATGCCCTGAATCTGGTGGATCTGTTCAATATCCTGGGTTTAACGGTAATTGGTTTTATTATGATGGTGATCACATATATATATCTATAGGTTACTCTGCCTCAAAATTCTTTTCAGCTCATTTATTTCCTCAACTCATTAAAAATCTCTACCAAAACTGTAGGTGAACTGACCTGCCCAGCTTACCATGAACTATGCCATGTGGATCCAGTCCCTGTATCTGGTCAATGTCCCAATTCATGTTATTTTAATGGTGATTGTATTGACGGAAAATGTAACTGCTTTTTAGGGTTTGAGGGTTATGATTGTAATCAACGTAAGTTCCTTAACCTTTATCTCCTATCTGGAATAACTTGCATTCCTGATTCATTCAATGGACACTTCTTGATATCATTGATGGAGCTTAATTTTCAGGTTCCTGTCCTAACAATTGTGGTGGGCATGGTGAGTGCTTTGCAGATGGTGTTTGTGAATGTGAAAATGGTTACACTGGCATTGATTGTTCAACAGGTAAGACGTTCATTAAGATTCCTCGTTCTTATTGGTTCCTGATTTGGTGAAAGTTCCAAAAATGAACTCAAACGTTGATAGCTTCCTTGTTCCGGGCTAGTAGAATATTACATGATTTTTACTTTGTAGAAAAGTCAGTTCCTTTTATCCATGAAGCATATGGAGTAAAACATGTACACAAATAATATGTCTACATAATGTTCCCCGTATCCAAGTATAATGGTTTTCAGAATTTATGGGGGGAGCTAAAATGTACTTAAAAGCAGTTAGCAGTGTCAAAACTTTTGTTAGACCAAGTAAAATGTTGAGATGAAATGTTTTGGATAGGAGATGAAAGTTTCTATAAATGCTTGACAGCAATGTCAAAATTGAATCTGCAAGAAAATAAATGCCGCAGTTATTATCAAAATGAAAATTGTAAGAACTCTAATGTTCAACATTTTTCTTTTCAGAGCGCAATTTAGTTTCCCTTTTACATGAGTGGCACTTTCTTGGCGCCCTTTGAATTATATTCTTACCCAGAAAAAGGAATACTAAGACCTGGATGAAATGATTTGATGTTTAAAAACAAAGCTTACCTTAATTCTATTAAAGTATGGGGAGGCCAGCAAGTGTCATTTTTGGTACACATGTATCAAGAGAATCACTCACTCCATAGTAAATCATTCAAGTCGCTAGGAAGTTAATGAGCGACATTTTAGTACAGTGAAAGATCATGTAGAATAGGTTGACTATTTTAATTCATCAGAAGCCTAAGGGTCCATGCCTCCCCCCTCAGGGAGTGTTGTTGACCTGCTCCTTTGTTCTCACTAATCTAATAACACAAGACAGAGATCTTTTAAACTCTTTCCACCATTACTTTAAGAACACATGTACACGTGCAATTAAAATAGAGGCACTTGGATATAATTTTAGCTTTGCTTTCTCTGTATAACATCCCTATTGCAATATACAGCTGTTTGCGATGAACAATGCAGTCTCCATGGTGGGGTCTGTGATAATGGTGAATGTGAGTTCCGTTGTTCGGATTATGCTGGCTACACATGTCAAAACAGCTCGTCACTTCTCCCCAATCTCTCGGTCTGCAAAGATGTCCTAGAGAAAGATGTGTTGGAGCAACATTGTGCACCTAGTGAATTGAGTATATTGCAGCAGCTAGAAGAAGTTGTTGTCATGCCCAACTACCACAGGTTATTTCCAGGAGGTCCTCGGAAGTTTCTAAACTATATTAGAGGTAGAGACTGTGATGGAGCTGCCAAGCGATTAGCCTGTTGGGTAAGTTTATTTATCTTTATACTCTTAAGAGTGGACAGAGTCTATTCGCTCTTTCATTTAGTTGTTATCACATTCCATTCTGGCTTTTGTATAAATCTGAGAAATTGTAAACGGAGTTGGAGTAGAACTCTGGTACTTCATTATAATTTATAAATGAAGTTCACCATAGGGTAAATTGCAAAATCATTTGAGCTTATGGACGACGACCTTGAAAATTGCAAATATAGGCACGTGACTTGTTGGTTTACGTTTCATAGAATATTTTCGACCTAGCAGTACCGTGTGCATTTTACATCAGTTGCATATCATACTGTGGCTTGAGGAATTCGTTTTAACTCTCTTATTTGCCCGTTGCCTGAACCAGATATCTATACAAAAGTGTGACAAGGATGGTGACAACAGACTGCGGGTATGCCACTCTGCGTGCCAATCATATAACCTGGCCTGTGGAGCATCGCTTGATTGCTTGGACCAAACCCTGTTTAGCAATGAAAGTGAGGGTGATGGACTTTGCACAGGCTGGGGCGAATTAGAGTCATGGTTGTAACAACGTTTAGAGCTGCAGGAAGTCGGAACAACAATCCCCCAAGGGGTTATGTAAATTGTAGAAAGCTTGTAGTGTTTTTTCTTTTATGGTTTGTAATTGGTTATAGTGTGTCTTTCAAAATTGTAGGGAAAGTTGGCACAAATTGCAGGTGCACTAGTGTAGAATTTTCATTTTCCCATCCCAATTTCATTTGAAGAAAGTTGGGTGGGAGTGATCATTGGGATTTGGCTTTCAAAGATGAAAGTCCAGACGTAGACTTACATTAACGATGTAATGGAAAAAACAAGAGGGAAAAAAACATGTGTTGTTGAGTCAAATGTATTTAGGCCCAAGGCCTTAAAAGAATGAAACATTTTGTTCTTTCTCTGTTTCTTGTCATATTACTTCAACAATGTAATATTGGTTGATTGAAAAAAAAAAAACTATTTTAGTTGTCTTTTAGCGACAAGTTTAAGAATAGAGTAATATTATACGTACCCACTCTGATCATTTTTATGTTATGTGATATCAAATGATAAGATCAATCAAGTGGATTTTGTATATGTACGTTTATTTGGCCTTATTATTTTACGTTATATCAGATGTCACGACCCGGAGAGATTATCTTCACTTGAGGCATATCATATTATTCTTTGGGAAAGGAATGTGTTACCAATAAAAATTTTAATGCACATACGCGAATTTGCAATGTGTTTTCAGTCGATAAATGTAAGAAAGTTGGAATCTTGATTCTAAGCAAGGATCGTCATTCCCATACAATTGAGGCACAATGATCATAATGAAGCCTAATAATTTTTCTATAATTTTCATCGAGATTTTCACTATATTAAAATAATTAAATAATCTTATACACCGACCATTGTATTCAACTTCAATAATCTATTCACTCGGTCACTCTTGTCTCCTCTCTTCAGAAAATGAATTTATTATAATTTAAAATTAATTGTGTAATTTCTTTAGCTCTAAGACATAATTATTTATAATAATGCACAAAATTTAAAATTAACTCAACATAATCAAGTTTATGATGTAATTAATTGTACGTTTAATAATAAGCATCAATCATGAATTAATGGTAATTTACGAAATTGTGGGACAAAATGTGATCAGATAATCCGAACCCGAACATGTGCATGTACTTGAAGCATCATCGTACGCATAACTATAAGCTGTCGGGCATGCATTCTTGAACATCTGAGAGTACTGTGTCGGCGAGCAGGTGGCCGGCGTCGCGTGTTCGCCGGTGCAGCAAAACTCTGCAGTGTTAAAGGCGGCACACGCGCTTCTACACGCCACCACCGAACCGGAGACCGAGTCTGTCACTTGTAATTCTTTAGGACAGCTTCCATTGAGGTCGGCTACGCAACCGGCGTACTGGCAATCGCCGGAGCCGCCGGAGGGACGGACACCGAGGCCCACATTGTAGCCATCGACGAGGCTGACGTCGTAGAAGTCTTTCCCCGTGTTGTCATTTGCAAGTGTGAATTCGACAAGGGACACCGGTGGTTCGCCACCGCCGTTGCATTTTAATGTACCGCCACAATCACCCGTGATGCATTTTCCGTTCCCGGCTTCGTCGAAGTTGCAACCTGTTCGAGCCCAAAAACGGCCTGACCAACCCGGCGGGCCGGGGAGTTGGATGGTTCCTCCAGGGGCTAATGCGAAGCCACCGTCGCCAAGAATGGTGGCGCCATTGCCGGAGAGTGTCCCCGGCCAGATTGTGTAACCGCAACTGTTTTGGAGCGTAAAAACTGTGGCTGAAACAATCGTGGTTCCTGCGAATATGAGATCGAATTCAGTCGTTTTTAAAAAACAAATGTTCATAAACAGAAAAATAAAAATAACATTAATTTCTCCCAAAAACTGAAGAATTGATCAAATGTACCTATAAAGAACAAGGCCAGCAGCAGAGCAGAAATTTTTTGGCTAGTCACCATTAGCATCGTGAAGAAAAACAGACAAAAATTAGTGTGAAGGGTGGAATGGGTTTAATTATGGGAGAAATTTGTCTATTTATAGTGTCAATTGCAGTCCCTACTTCTTGATTTTTATTTATTTGTACTATTAATTAATTAAATTCAGATTCTTAAATCCAAATGTTGCAACTATGCACGTCCAAGGTTAGTTTTGCAACGTGTAAGGCCGCCCATAAAATTGATTCATGGCTGACATAATAACGCCACATTTCGTAGAACTTTAAAAAAAAAAAAAAATCAAAATATGATTCTCAAATTAATAAGCTATTTTTGAAACAAAGCATAGTACTTTCGATCGAAAAATCAATTTGATTGATTTCGTATCATTCATTCAATGAGAAAATAGGTCTGATCTATGAGATTTGTACACTTTGACTTGGCACATTCCTTTAGTTCGTGCTCGTACGGGCAGTTGAAATTCTGCCAAATGTGTCGTAAATAATTTATCGAATTAGATTTTTAATGCTTTGACTGTCTCTACTTTTCAAATTATAATCAGAGCAGGCAAGGGAAAAAAGCTCGTTGTTCAACACGCAAATTATATGAAATTAGTTGTGATTAAATAAAAAGGAGAAGGTGGTTGAATGTGTTATGTGTATAGGAGTTTCATTCTCTTTGCAATCTTTCCATTCTGGCCCTTTGATACTACGATAGACCATGCAAAGATTTCTTTCATGGTCTAAAAATTGTCATGCAAAGATTTCTAGTCACTTTTTTTTTTTTTAATAATCTTTTATTTCAACTCACCTTGTACATGTACATGAGTTACATAATGACACATGTCATTTTATCATTTGCAAATGTAAAACACAGTCAATTTTTTCATTAAATCATTCTCTTCCGCATCATTTTATGTACAAGTAGCAAAATCATTTAAGAAGTAGAAACAAATTTGAAAGCCCCAACTAAAATTTCACTTTAAATGAAGAGCATACATATTTATTTATTTAATTTTGTTGTGGCTCTTACATTTTATGGTCTTGTTCGGTAGGGATTAAAATTCAATTAAAATAGAAAACATAGTCGTTATTGAGTCTCACTCGTCTAGTAAAAGTCAACAACAACTAGTTTTTCAATTTTAATCTCTACCGAACAGACCCTATATAACATTTTCCCAAAGAAATAATGGACTTTATCTTGCTAATTGGAGCCCTAAAACTACTCCTGAATTTTGTCCGCCCGAGTTGTTCACGACCAATGAAATTATGAGAAATGAGTAGGTTCATACAACTCTCCATTATTAATTTTCTCTTAGCTACACAATCGAGATGAAACTATTGTCAATTTAACGTTGAATAATTCGTGCGTACAATATTGAAATACTAAGGGATTGTTTGGCAGAGTTTTCGATAAAAAATTTAGCATGTTTGCAATAGTAATGGAATAAGTTCCAATGGTCACTTAAAATTGAGATAGAACTTATAGTTCACTGACCTCTTATTAGTTAGATTTTTATTCACGTTTGCTATATAAAATATCAAAAAACAATAGAAAATCGAAAACCCCAAATTTCCAGAAGGGTATCATCTCGTGACAGGACCCACATGAACACGTAACTATTATGATTTCAAATTTACACAAAGGAACAGATGAACATAGAAAAACACATGTCAAGGTTAGGGATGTCAATAAGCCGATTCGAGCCTGCTCGCGAGTCGAAACTCGATGCTCGAAATCGACTTAAGTAAAAATGGTTTGAGCTTTTTTGGTTCGAGCTGAGCCTAACTTTTGCTCAACCAAAAAGTCTAGGCTCGACCCCATCTTTCGACTTGAGTTTTATTGAGCAGAGCCGACTCACTATTTTCTTTATTTTTTTTAATCTACAGACAGCTATACGCTGCTTTTGCAGATAGCAACTTGCTTTAATGCTATCTGGCAACATGTAGTTACCTAGCTTTTAGTTTTTAATTTTTATTTTTAAGGCTCAGCTCCTCACGGGCTGAAAATGGCCCGTGACACGAGCCGCCCCGTGTTGCTAAATCTCAAGCTCAAGCCGACGCCCACGAGCTATTCGAGCCAATGAATCAAATTGACATCCCTAATTAGAACTGTCCTAAACTGAAACCCACGTGACCACCATAAATCAATCTAACATACATGCCACGTTGCTGCACGTGTTTCCACTTAGCCCCGATTCTCGTTTTTTAAAAATTTATTTTCAACTGCATATTCTCACAATAAAATACTTTACTTGTAAATTCAATTTTTTTTTTCATACTTTTTAATTATACATTATCTAAAAACCCACTATTAAATCATTTTCAACAAAAAATGAGGTTCAAACATAGGCTTATTATTGTCAACTATAATAATTACTATTATTTTTCTTTCAAAAAATCAGGTTTAGCTCTTGTTTAGGAAAATTTAAAAGTGGTTAAAAAATGAATTCTATTATCAAAGTCCACTAAAAAAATGATTTTTAACTAAATCAAATGGTGACAAAATCATAAGTTCACCCAACCAAAAATCTAAGATAACCGCGATTTAGTTAACTTGCCTTGGTAATAATGTCATTAGAAATATGTTTTGTCTTTATTTTTTTTTTAATGGTTTTTGTCACTATTACATTCTTAGTTGTTCCAAGTCTTTAGCAAAAAAGTTATAAGTCAAGTTTAACATTTACAAGACATGTATATACACACATCTTCTTCTTGAAGTAATAAAAAAAAAAAAAAATCATATTTTGTGGAGCGTGTGTGTTTGTTCCTCTATAGAGTCCCACCATTTACTCGGCGCATCTAATTTCGATGGATCCTGTAAGTAATTTAAAAAATCGGAGGAGGGAATTATTGCTTTTAGAACAACATTTAATCACATGTTCAGTCCACCATTCGATGTTTCTTCATATATCT
>CAIGRH010202823.1:0-11540 GCA_903798295.1 Fraxinus nigra
ATAGGGAACAATTATTTCGTTAGGCACTTATTTCAAAATTAGTTGATCACAGATCAAAATATATAGGTCTCATATTATTAAATTAATTAGTCACAATTTATTTGTTGGTCACATATATTTAAATTGATTTGTCACATATTATTTTTGAGTCACATATTATTAAATTTTGTAGGTCATAGTTGAGTAATTGGTTACAGATTACCAAATATTTTGTCACATACCATCAAAAATTAAGGTAAATACCACTGTCACCAACACTACCACCACAGCCACTTGCAACCACTCTCACCCACCATTACCGTCATAGCACTACAACACTACCAACAACAAAGCCACTGTCACCCCGCCATTTTTGCAACACCAACACACCACAATCGACCCACACGCCACAACCACAACAGCGCCTCGTCGACGCTGCTGTGATTCCCAGCAGCAACGCCGTGAAGCGCTGCTGCGACTGTTGCTATAAATCACATCAGCAATTCGCGTAGCTTCATCGAGGCGCTGCTGCTGCTAGGAAGGGGGAGGGGAGGAGAGGAGAAGCCGGTGGAGAGAGAGAGATGGATTATGGTTTGGATAGATTTAGGGTTTGATATATTTGAATTGGTATAAATTATACACATGATTTTTTATAATTTCCCTTTTGATTAAGCAAGGTGATTTATCTAGCTATTTCTTTAAGTTTAGGCCCCTATTTTGTAAAGATTAAAATCAGATTTTTAGTAGATTATGGTAAACATTGATAAAAACATATGTTGAAACATTGTAGAACTCATAAAATATTTGATTAAAATTAATTGTTGACATTGACTTAAATTAAAATTTAAAATATAATTCCTATCAAACAGGAGCTAGGTTTTTAAAGTGAATTCGATGCTCCAACTTCGTTGAATTAATTCTGTTAAGCATTTAACAGAATAGCTCTACTTTAACGGTAAGTAAATAAATAATCTATTTATAATTTATCTTTTTAAAATCCTCTTCGTAGTTTTTTTTTTTTTAAAGCCAAAATTATAAGGTTAAAGCAAGACAAAAAATACCAAATCCACAATTGATCAACCATACACAAGATTTGAAAAGACAAGAAAATTCCAACGTTCGTCGAGCCACTTGATATATACTTGCAGTGAAATACAATTCGAAGCCATTTGTCTCTTGCCCACTTGATATAGATGAAGATCCAACTCGTGGACGAGAATGTGAAAGCGAGAACAACTGTCTCGTCTACCAAAATCTAGACTTCCATGTCTCCAATGCTACCATAGACTGAATCGCCAAAAGAGCGAAATCGGGTGCATCAGTAAAAGAAATCAGTTCACAAAGATAGATAATAAGCATTCCAAGAACTTTGAGTTTACCTCAAGTGCCAAGATTGTGCTGGAGTAGCCAAAGGTGGACCATAAGAATATTTCCGCTCTTTACATGCGGTACATTTCTCTAACTTCACACTATTCTCCAGAGTACAAATTTTTCATGACCAGACAGAACTTTTCGAATTCCCATCTTTTGGTTTTTGGATTCCACAGAGCTCACATATTGGAGCTGGTGGCTGCAATAATCTGCAAGACAGACCATCAGCTCCATGAAATCAAGGTAAATTCACGTGACACGTGAAATCAAAAGTAGGGGAAGAGTGAAATCAACCTTATCATGATTGAGAGACTCAGAGACAAATTATGAACAGGGCACTTCCAATGTTCAGCGAGTATGCAAGAAAAATAGCAAAATGGCATAGAAAACATCGTTTCCACAAATTTAAGATGTATTGAAACAGTTGTTCATGTAAACAGGTCATAGTAATCATAGAATTCACTTCTCCAAAATTAAGAAATGCATATTCCATAAATTCTAAATTGCTCTCATGCTTCAGCATTATTTTGTCATCAATGACAAATGTTCAAATCATCATTCTTAAATGAATTGATTGAGGAAAACATTTTATCTAATTTGATAGATGCAGTATCCAATGCTACAGCTACAGCTACAGCTACTTAATAGCATAATTCAGATAGTCAAACTTTCAGGAGAAACATAATAGTTGAAAATGGAAGAGGTTTTGCCTTACAAAGCTAGAGGGTAAAGAATACAAAAGAATGCATGAAGAGACATTAAAAAGTCGACACTCACCAGGTTAAACAAAGTGCACAACGTACATTCCCACATTTTGAAACCATCCTCATCAGGAACCAATCCATGACTATAGATAGATTGAGGAGTTGAAGCTTCTTCAGATACATTCACAGAATAGATCTTGGATTACTTTCTGATGACTGCATCCCTGACTTGTCCTCCATGCTACAAATATTATTATCCAACATTTTATCATGACAAGAGTTGGAACCACATTCTGAATTAACCTTGGTCAAATCTATAGAAGTGGATTCTAGGTGATTATCCATGGAACGGGGATGATGAAACATTGTCTGATTCATGACTTCTTTTTCGAGATAACATGTTCATACCCTTCCATCTAATTCACCATGACTAACTTCGCAATCCTGAGTCCCGTATCTGAAGGCTTCAGCAAAGAATGAGTACTGTCATTTTGTCCAGATACATCATATGACTCCAAGCCACACCAAATATTATCATGCAATCTCCTTTCTGCAGCCATTGCAGCAGCTTGCATTGGGCTAAGAGCAGCTTTAATAAAACTATCCCCAGCAATGCATTTAGGTCCAGGAGGAAGCAACAATCCAAGACGAGCTCACCTATCAGTTGCAGACAATGCAGTTTGGTGAAGAGATGAATGAGGAGGCTTGGCCAAGAATCCCCCAAAATGCCTTCCAGGAACATCAAATCCCTCACCGTTCCACTTATTCCCTTATTCATGAGGTCTTCGCATTCCTAGGCATGTCATTATCACATTAATTTAATACAATACTAGTATAGGCACGTGCATCTTAGTTTAGTTGGGTATTTATTAGCGTTGAGTGATTTTAAGTTATTGTTTAAGTTTAATATTCAAAGATAAAACGTGTTCCCTTTTGATGCAAACTAATATAGAAAATAATTAGAAGATGTTTAGAAAATTTACCAAATATGGTTCAATATGGATTGCAATAGTCAACCTCGTGTATGTCAAAGAATACAAGTTATTTCTAACATAGTTATTGGTATCTGCAACTACTGGTAGTGATAAGAGATTTTTTAATGCGGTAATTACAGGTAAAAAGGAATTGCTAATCCTAATACGCATTTGACACTTTTAATAGGACTACATAGAACAAAAGAGAAGCACGTGACTGGATAGATGAAGGCAAAGTGAATGCTCCCATAAAGTAGGCCATGAGTTCAACAACATGAGTCAGATGCATGCTCCATACACACAAATGTTAACAGAAAACAAAGCAACTATGTTGTGGAATGACTTGCAGACATAGTAAAACACACTTTGCACCAATATCCCTATAAGATTCACAATCACCAAAATCCCAACGAGGAACCCATCGACCACAATCCTCTCCACCATGCACCACAATTGAACCAAATAGCACATTAATCACTCCACAAATAGCCAAGTACCCCAAAACCAGTACAAATCCTATGCCAATTTTCCCCTTCAACAACTCGTAGCTCTTCTTCATCTCTGAAAATCCATAAATAGGCTCAACAACGGACACCACTCTAGCCAGAAGCCACAATGCACTTATGTAAACATGCATAACCAATTTCTTGAAAGTAGTGGCGGATATTATACCTTCTTCTGGCAAGTCTGTCCCAGTGGTTTTAATTCCTTGTTCACTATATCAATTTTTTTTCCTAACAACAGCAACATCTTTCTTCATAGGATCTGCTAGCGCCTCTAGTTCCTGGTCATCAATTTACAGTTCATTCAAGAAAGTGAGTAAGGGCAACTGTTAATTTTCCATCTAATTATTAAAAACATATATTCAGGGGATTCATTTCAGGTACTTCGCCCAATTCAAAGACAATCTCAGATTTATCATTTTGGATGAATCTGATATAAAAATACAAGACCATAAAACCAGAAAATGGCTAATTTTAAGGGGCTTTTAAGGTGAGAAATTAAAACTCCATAAATAACAAGAAACCCGAGAATTGAATGTTAAATCCTGCAACAGCAAAAATGTCCCCTTGTTGATTATGTTGGGACGAAAGTGAAAGGACAACCTTTTCTCCTAAGACGCTGTCAGAAATTTTGAAATCAAGGTTTTACTTCAATGGATAAGCTCTAATTTCATTCTTCGGCCTGAATCTCAAAACTAATTAGTAAAGCATATGAAGTTTAACAACTAAAATTGTTTGGAACGCATGAGAAATTATGAAATACCCACAAACAAAATTAATTTTCTTGTTCAAAAATCCCACTCTTAATTTCAAAAAAAATTAATAATTATCATAAGAAACATATAAAAAAATGAAGGTTTTGTTTTTACCTCCACACTATGACCGCAGTCGGAGTCTTTTGTCTCCATGGGTGCGTGTGTAAGGAGAAGGGATTAGGGTTTGGTTCGGTGTGGAGCATGTATGAAGTGAGGGAGCAAAAGCCAACCTCGATTGAAAAAAAAAAAAGAGGCAAAACCAAAACGACGTCGTTTTGGATGATAGTTTCTACAGTGGCAAGCATCTTCACTCTTTTTATATATGTAGGATAAAGAAGGGTACCAAACCAAAGATGCAAACAGAGTACACTAGGAAAACTAGAAACTCGAATGTCCAGGTTTTCTTGTAGCTTGCAATCAAAGAGTGAAAGGATAAGGAACAAAAAACAAAAAACGCAAGCCATAATGATGTGAAATTGAAATCCAAACAATAATCGTGATGGGTACAACTTTCCAATATGGAAGCACGTTTTTAACAAATATTTTCCTAAATTTTTCAGTCCCATATCACTACTCATATTCAGCTCCCATATTTTGATTATTCTAGCATAATGCTTCCGTTCTAACTATAACAGTAGAATGAACCCGAATAACTTCCCAACATCTATCAGCTTCATTTGGTTCAGTAAAAAATGTATCAACAGCCTCTTACTTTCTAATTTCATCCCAGAGCTTGTAAAAACTGGCAGTGTGAGGGTCGTAAACATTGTGGCAGAGCTTGATGAAATGTAAGAGGATTGTTCTAGATTGATAGAAGGAAATGGCGGGAGGATATGAAATTCAATTCAGCAAATGAAAACGTGAATGTACGATGAGAGTGAGCTGCCTATTTATACACAAAAGGGGCAACTAGCTAAACAGAATGGAAACAGATAAAATGACATAAATACCCTTGTGCTATTTTACAATTCAACACTCCCCTCAAGATGGCAAGTGTATATTCAACACTCCCATCTTGTTAAGTAATGAATTAAACTTGACTCCTCCTAATGGCTTGGTTAATAAATCAGCCAACTGATCCTAGGAAGCCATATGCAGCATATTTACTTCCTTTGTTTGAACTTTGTCCCTCACTAGATGACAATCAATTTCTATGTGTTTTGTTCTTTCATGGAAAACTGGATTGCTGGCTATGTGAATAGCCGATTGATTGTCACAAAACAACAAGGCGGGTTTGGTATGTTCAATGCTCAGGTCATTTAGTATGTTCTTCAACCAAGTAAACTCACAAACCGCAGCTGCCATGGACCTATATTCCGCTCCAGCTGAGGACCTTGACACTGTATGTTGTTTCTTGGACTTCCGTGACACTAGTGAGTCTCCTAGAAAAATGCAATAACCTGTAATAGACCTCCTTGTGTCCGAACATGCTGCCCAATCCGCATTACAATAGCCCTCGAGTTGAAGATCAGACTTGCTAGAAAAGAACAACCATTGTCCTAGTGTGCTTTTCAAATACCTTAGTACATGGTAAGCTGCCTCTAGATGAGGCTGCTTAGGCGATTGGAGAAACTGGCTCAGCATATGACAAGTCTGGTCTAGTTATTGTTAGATATAAAATTCTCCCCACTAGTCTTCTATAGATGCTTGGGTCTGCAGTTGATTCACCTTCATCCTTTTTCAACTTCAAGTTATATGGTAAAGGGTTGTTAGCTGGGTTAGCTCCAAGGTAGCCTGCATTTTGCAAAACATCTAGTGCATACTTCCTTTGACAAATGGATATACCTATTGAATTTCTTGCCACTTCAAGACCCAAGAAATACTTCAGGATCCCCAAATCTTTCAGCTTAAATTGCTTGTTTAATTCAACCTTGAACTGCTTGACGTAAGAGAGATTGTTCCCCCTAATAATTATATCATCCACATATATGAGGAGTATAGTGAATGAGCAGTCATCTTGCTTGCTAAACAAGGAGTAATCAGACTTAGATTGCTTGAAACCCTGTGAGAGAATGTATGATGTGAGCTTCATGTTCCATTGCCTCGAAATTTGTTTCAGACCATAGATGGACTTGTTTAACTTGCAAACCAGCTGTTCACCGTGCTCCCCCTGCTGCTCATAACCTGGAGGCATAAACATATAAACCTCATCATCCAACTCACCATGAAGAAAGGCGTTATTAATGTCCAATTGATGAAGATGTCAATGTTTGTTGGTTGCAACAGCCAAGAGAGTTTTTACGATAACTAGTTTTGCAACAGGGGAAAATGTTTCTTCATAGTCTAGTCCAGCCTGTTGAGTGAATCCCTTAGCTACCAGGCGAGCCTTCTTCCTTTCTTTTGTTCCATCTAAGTTGAGCTTGACTTTGAAGACCCACTTACAAACTACTGGAGTTTTATGATCAGGCAACTTGGTAACATCTCATGTGTTGTTAGAAACCAATGCCTGATATTCAGCATCCATAGCTTCCACCCAAGCAGGATATTGTGATGCTTCTGTAAAGGTCCTTGGCTCATAAACAGTGGATAAGGCGAAAGTGTAACCTCTGTGAGCAAGAGATAGCAAATCACAGCCCAAATAAACCTCAATGGGATATTGCTTGCTAAATTCAGAATCCTTCACCATAGAATTTGATTGAGTAACTGGCAACTGAGATATGAGACTACAATGATAGTCTTGTAGATATGAAGGAGCACGTTTTGGTCTATCAGATTTTCGTGTAGGCATAGGATGAGGTAAGGGAGGTACTGCAGGTGAGGATTTGGTAGTTTCAGCAGATGGAGAGGAAGGTGCAATAGGTCAGAATGAAGCTGAATTGGGAGAATCTGATATGTTTGATCTCT
The DNA here is from genome assembly GCA_903798295.1 of Fraxinus nigra. NCBI lineage: Eukaryota > Viridiplantae > Streptophyta > Magnoliopsida > Lamiales > Oleaceae > Fraxinus > Fraxinus nigra. The sequence continues at coordinate 7,131 of CAIGRH010202823.1, forward strand.
CCGATACTAATATTGGAGTGAACTCATCAGTGTTTGGATGAGAATGTGTTGGGAAAAGAACAGGACAAGGTTGAACAACATCATCAGACTGGAACAATAAAGTAAGAAAAGCAGGATGATGAAAAGGAAAAATATTTTCAAGGAAAGAGACATCTCTGGACACAAAAACTGCATTGGTTTTGAGATTGTATAGTTTATGTGCCTTCATTCCATATGGATAACCAATAAAGAGGCGGGGTACAGCTCTGGGATCAAACTTAGTTCTATTTCTTTTCAAGGTTGAGGCATAACAAAGGCACCCAAAAACTTAGAGATGACTGTAGGAAGGTGTGATGTGGAAAAGCATTTCATAGGGAGATTTATTTGCAAGCAACTTGGTAGGGGTTCTATTTATAATGTGAGTGGCTGTTAATATGCAATCACCCCAAAATTGACGAGGCAAGTTTGCTTGGAATTTAAGGGCTCTAGCAATGTTTAAAAGGTGCTCGTGCTTTCTCTCAACCACACCGTTTTGTTGAGGTGTTTCAACACAACTCAACTGATGTACAATGCCTTTTGAAAGATAAAAATTACTCATGTGGAATTCCAAACCATTATGAGACCTGAGGGTCTTTATATTACATTGAAAATGAGTTTGGGCTCACTTCAAGAGAAGGTGCATCATCCCCAACGGTATGATTTGCAGAAGCGCGAAAAGCCTTTGTCTTCTGATCGACTTCATCAAAGAGTATGCTGCAAATAATGACACGTCAGCCAATTTGTTTGATAAAATGATGCACTAAGTATCAATTTCTAATTTCTCAACAATCACTAAATACTTTTTGGTTTTTATTAAACGATATAAGCCCAGCCCTTTACAGCAATGTTTTAGTCGCTCTTCTCATTTCAAACCGAAAGGCATACTCCCCATATTATTTCTGAGGTTACAATTTATAACTTAAATGATCTCTAACATACAAGTTAATAAATCCAGACTTTTGATATTTGTTTCCTAAGAAATTCTAAAAAACGAAAGCACGCAATCACAAAACAACAATAGTGAAATAAGAAGTGTTGTCAATCTAGAAGGTTTATTCTAACCGAATCCGATCATACATATTTATCTATAAATGCATTTCATGAATGAAGCAACCCCTCCCTCCAAAATAAAAGAAAGAAAGAAACTGACGAAGAAGAATAAAGAAGGAATGAAAATGAATATCCCATGCAATAGCAGTGAATGCACAATCTGATTATTATTGTGCCATGGAATCCCTAGTTACCACTCCATGGTGACTATGGGTGAGGTTGGATTTATCAATTGGACAAACTACCTAATGAATCAATTTAGCTATCATGTGCTGCGTAGACATCCACGATAGGACACAATCCTAGAAATTAAATTCTTGCATCCCAAATCCTACCTCGAGTAGTCAAAAAATTATGCAAAACTTAGAAGACTCGCAATTACTAGAATATATTCTAAATGCACAGGGCAAACATTAAAAGAACACTGTATGTTAGCGAATTATAAATTCAAAATAAAATACTATAGCTTAATTAAAGATTATTGTTTTATTCTATTCATCTCAGTAGAGAGTAGTAGTCGTGTCGATTTTACAAGGCAAAAAGGTAAAAGTGGAAAATCAGAACCAATGTGTGCTTAGATATTAACCGTAGGTAGCATAGGCAGAGGCTGCAACACCGGCAGTGAGGGCGGCTATGATGCTTTACTTCAGAAAGCTCCAGGACGACTTCTCAGCACCAGCTTCCTGCGGCGGAAGCTCCGGAGTTTCGGGTCGTGGAGGAGGAAATAAATCGCCCTTTCGGAGGTTCCGAGTAAAGCCTACGGTTGTACCGGGAAATTATTGAAAAAACTCGCGATCGAGATCGAATTATTGCAGACATTGTCGGTTATTCACTGTGAATTGTGTAGAATTTTAAATACATTAACATGTGGAGACTGGAGAGGGAGGTCAGAGAGAGAGAGAGAGAGAGGGTTTCGCAAATGTTTTTGAAGTGTTCCAAAATGGAGTTAACCGTTCCAATGGTCACTCAAACGTATTTCTACTTTTTCAATTCCTCAATAAAATTTAAAACGTCGAAATTTAGTTATTAGATTTTCAAAAAAGTTGGACATTGCTCACTGATATAACTTCTGTTTAAAATATCTAACCAAATTATTGACATTATTGACGAAATGCACACTAACACCCTTTTACGTCGTTAAACTTTGAGATGGTCGAATTTTAACTATTAAACTTTGAAAAATATTTTTTATTGCTCACCAAATTTTGAAAAATATCTTATATTACTATCTGAACTTTGAGTTGATCGAATTTTGACCACTAAATTTTGAAGTAAATTTTGATTTAATTAAAATTCTTTATTAAAAATTGGATTAAATTTTGAATTTAACTTCATTCTAATTATTGTGTATTTCGTTGTAAATTCAAATATTAAATTCATATTTAACTTAATTGCAATAATAAATTTATTGTATATTTCGTTACAAAACTCAAATATTATAATAGACAATGCTTACAAGGCTGTGCAAGAGAAATGACTACTAGTTGCTGCAAAATACACAATAAATTTGTTATTAAAATTTACTTTAAATATTTGAGTTTTACAACAAAATACACGATTGACCTTATTTGGTAGGGATTAAAATCGGATTTTAATAAAAAAAATTAATGAAATATGTTGTTGAAAAGCCATGGGTCTCATATATATGATTAAAATTAATTATTGGCTTTGAGTTTAATTAAAAACTAGATTTTAATTCCTACCAAACATGGACTAAGCACTTGTTTGGTATTGATTAAAATTAAAATTTTAGTATATTTTGATAAAATTTAATGAAATGTGCGGTTGAAAAAGTTGTAGGACCCTCAAAACATGTAGTTAAAATTGATTATTAACTTTAATTTAGGTTAAAATTTGAATTTTAATCGATACCAATCAGGGGATAAATTTGTTGTTAAAATTAAATTAAATTCAAATTTTAATCCAAAACTTAACGTCAAATTTTAATTATATCCAAATTTATTATGAGCAATAGAAAATGTTTTCCAAATTTTAGTGGTCAAAATTCGATCATCTCAAAGTTTAGTGAGCAATAAAAAACGTTTTGAAATTTTAGTGTGAGCAATCGAAGGCTATTTTAAAATTTAGTAGCCAAAATTCGACTATCTCAAAGTTTAACGACCAAGATTCGATCACCATAAAGTTCGGTGAGCAATAAAGAGATGCATTTCAAAGTTTAGTGAATAATTGAAGGCGGTTTCCAAAGTTTAGTGATCAAAATTCGACAATCTCAAAATTTAACGACGTGACGGGGCGCCACGTGAACATTTTTTTGGCCACGCCATCAATTTCGTTAGAAATTTTAAACGGAATTTTTATTAATGAGTAACGTTCAACGTTTTTCAAAATTCAGTGATCAAAACTCGACGTCTCCAAATTTTTAATTTCAACTTGAGACCTATTTTTCGGATAGCAAATGTTCGAATTGGGAAAATTGTATTCTAGAATAATTTGTATCCCTTTGAATTATCTTTCAAACGCGTTTTGAATTACCTCAATCGGATATTTGTAAAGAGAGTTATGGTGAAAATACTAAAAGTTATTTAGGGACAAACTGAAGCGAACATGCGCAAGCGGCACCCTATTTTTCCCAATCTGAGAGTCATTTTTCTCGACGACACGTGCACAGTGGTTATGAGCCATTCCTTGGCTTGAACGGTCCAACTTCATAGTTTGATCTAAATTTTTATGGAAATCAAATTCAACCTACGGGGTGGACGGCCATAACGAGAACATATCAAAAACATATTTTCGCTGCAAGGAGGCTAGCACAAGATTCAAATGTAATTAACACGAGTTTTTAAAGATTCAAAGTTCGGGCTGAAGATTATCGAAGAAGAAATAGATTTTTCACTTTCCAATTATTATTTTCCATTTCGGGTGATGTTTTTCCAAATCTCTCAGTGTAATTTACATAACAACATACTACGCTAATTCTTTTTATGTATTAGATGAAGATGAAGTGTTTTATTCTTTATTTTTAATTCAGACAAGTAATTAGTTAAATTCTTGTTTTTCTTTATTAATCTTGCATGCACAATTTTATTATTTGATTGCATGATTACCAATTAAATATATAGTCGAGTGTTGTAGTGCGGAAGACGTACAATAGGTATAGAATATTCCTTGATTAACACACGTGTAATAGATATTAGGAATCACGTTTATCACATATACAATCTTTGTGATAATTGTGAAATTGAATGCGTTATATTCATTCGAATTCAGACTATGGATAGATTTGAGTCACGACTATAAGGGTCCGTTTGATTTGGCGGAATTTTTCGTGGAAGTAGGAAAATATTTTCCTACTTCCATTTTTTGACTGTTTGATAGGCTAAA
>CAIGRH010202893.1:0-12222 GCA_903798295.1 Fraxinus nigra
ATCTTATTCAATATCTTTGACAGTCTCCTAGGTGTTTGATGTGCCGCAAGTTTAACATAGTTGGAGGAGTTGGCAAACAACATTTGTTATGCAATTCACCCTTATAAACCATGTTTGAGGATTGTGTTTTTATACAGCCTATTTCAATTTGTCCAGGAAATGGGACTGTTGGAGGTGAAGCACGGTCTTCTCCAGATTGCAGAAACCTTGGATTTCCTTCATAACAATGCTCGTCTCATCCACCGGGCTTTATCACCTGAGGTTAGAAATTATTCTTTCTTTATAATTTGTTTCTTAGCAGTTTTAGGTTTAATGCTGTCTTTGTTTCCCTTTCTTCTATCTTTTGTGTGTTTGTGTCCAAAGGAAATATGTTCCTTTTTCTCTTAATGTTTATATACTAGTTAGATGATCTTGTCAAGAAAAAGGAGTAATGATAGTGTGTGTATGTTGAAAGTAGCTGTACAGATTTAACTATTTAACTTTGGTACATTGTTGAGGCAGGAAAAGTTAAAGGGCATAGTTGTTACTTGTTACAGCAATCCAATTATCTCACCCTACTTTTTTCTCAGTTTTCAGAAGTATTCAAATTTTTTAATTCTGTTTTTCAACATTTGTCTTCCGTTGGGGCTTAAAGAAGTCTTTATCATTCTTTTGGTTCTTACTCATTAGATTTAAAGATCTGTTTCTAGCTAGTTCTTTGTTCTTCAAAGTAGATGGTTTGACGTGGTTATGAAGCAGTATCTATTTTGGCTACAGATGTAGTGATGGACTTAATGTAATGGTGAAAAAGGTTAATGTAGCCGAACCCAAGTTTATTGTGAATAAGACTTGGTTGTTAATAGTTTTAAATCTAATCCGTTATTTCTAGTAAAAATTTTGGAATTTGAGCATCTCATACAAAGCCTTCAAAAGTTGATTTTGGATCTTGTTGCCAGTGACAATGGGTTATAATATTGTTGCTCTGCTGTTGTTTTTCTATATTTCAACACTTATATAGAATTTTGAAATGTTTCTTTGGAACCTTTTTGACACTTGTATTTAGAATTTAGAAATGTTACTTGGGAATCTTGTCTACGCCTAATAGCTCTATCATGCAGATCTGGATATTTATATTATTTTATTGCCAGTTCAGTGCCACGTGGTGTTCATTTTTTTAATGAATATTCCTGAAGTAAACAGAAGCCTTTTCGTTTGCTCAATTCTGAAGGATACTGATAGAAATTAGAATACTACACTTCCTTAGGCTCTTTTGCGCCAGTGAATTGGTTTTATTTTCCTCTTGTAAAATATAGATTTCATGTGATGGAAGTTCTGTTGCAGGCTGTCCTGATTACATCAAATGGAGCCTGGAAGCTTGGTGGCTTTGGTTTTGCGATATCAACTGATCAGTCATCCAATGATTCTGCAAACGTGCAGTCTTTTCATTATGCTGTGAGTAATGAACCTGTGGATCTTGGGAAGCATACATATTATTTCTGTCAGAATCTCTTCAAAATCTGTGTTGTTAATTTGCATCTTCTTTGGGTATGTATAATTATCGATATGGTTTAGGGTTTCATTTGGCAAGGCTTGTGAATAGTCACAAGTTACTTTTGGACCTATTTGGATAATTTTCTGAAAGTGATTTGTGTGGCTACAAGTGCTTTTAGAGAAAGTTGGAACAAAGCGGCTTCTTCAGTAAGCTCTTCTACAAGAAGTAGAAGCTTGGCCAAACGGGCCCTTAGTGTTTGGAAGTATTCGAACAGAAATGTCTACATTATTGATGGGTTGATTGTATTTTTTTTTATTTTATTACTTTCCTTTGGCATCTTCTTAGATTAGAAAGCAGTTGATCTAGATTGACATAGTGCACAGTTTTTCGCCTAATTGTTATCAATATTTTTCCTAGGGCTGTGTTTATATGTTTGTTTTTTATTACATTAAACTATGATATCATTTAATGTGATCTATTAAAAACAAATTTATAGGTTTCAATATGAAACATGAATGATATTTTGAGCTGATATTCTATCTGATTTGGATTTCATAGGAGTACGATGTTGAAGATTCTATTCTCCCCCTTCAGCCATCATTAAACTACACTGCCCCTGAACTGGTTCGAAATAAAACATCTTCAGTCGGGTGCTCTTCCGATATTTTCAGTTTTGGATGCCTGGCCTACCACTTGATTGCTCACAAGCCTTTGTTTGATTGCCACAACAATGTGAAGATGGTACTCCTTTCCTTTTTTCTAGAAATTTTATGAGTATTATTGGAATAACTTGGTTCATCTTGATAGTAAGAAATAATCTTAATCACTGAAAGAAGTAAATCGTATACATGCTGTATACATTTGGGTATAAGCAATGGAAGTTTTGCACTTGTTCAAAGTACATGTAGGGTGCATTGAGCAAACACTTTATTGGATTTGGGGGGTTAGGATTATGAGGGATATGGTTGGGGAGGTTGTCTTAGGGAGGATTATGGTGTATAGTTAAAGTATGGTGAATGGTGCAACACAGTATTAGAAAAATGTACGACGGTCTAAATATTAAAAAAATAAAAATTTATGATAATGTTTTTGGCCAAGGAATTTAAAAAATTATTCTAACTTGCTAAGGAATTCTGTATCATTGGTTGCAATCTGGATTTGCTGAAGTGGTTCACAACGACTTGAAGTTTTCTTGATGTAGTTTTCCCAAAACAGATTCAATTATTATTTTTATTATTGCTGTCACATCCTTTCTAATTTTGTTACTTATAAGTTCGTCCTCTGTTTTAATAGTAGTGGTTCTTGTGCAACTTTCCTGCAGTACATGAATAGTTTGACTTACTTATCCAGTGAGGCGTTTTCTTCCATTCCGAGGGAGCTGGTACCCGAGTTACAGAGAATGCTTTCTGCAAATGAGGCTATCAGGCCGTCAGCCATGGATTTTACAGGTACAGATGGGCACCTTCTGAATAACTTCGTCTTCGTGTATAGGATGTACTGATATAGTAGGACAAAGGCTTGTACAAGAAAACAGACATTAGATTTTTTCCTTCCCATTTCCTTTTTCATCCTTTTATTTTTGGGTGGAGGGGGTTGTTATATGGTCTCTGTTGCTTTGCAAGGTGGAGTCCTATATGATCCTATGACAAGTAGTGAGTTGGACAATTTTTTAGTTAGTGCAGCAATGCAGGGATGCTAGTCTATATCAGACAGATACGTGCATCAATTATAATGTAATGCTTGTTTCTTTTAAGAACGAAAATGTTCGATAACTAGCAATTCAGCTGACTGCTTCATATGACACTTGCAGAAAATAGAAATAAATAAAATAATGAACCTAGATATAATAAAAACGTGACGCAATGATGAAGAAAATTTGTTTACCAGTTTTTGTTAAGGTCTTGGCACCTCACTAGTAAATGTTTAAGTATCATTCCAGATGAAGTCACTAAATGCTCAGCCAAAGCCGAGCTTTTGTTTTTTGCATGCCCAGTTGCTCTCTAGGACCTGAAGGGCAAGAGTGACTTGCTGAAGCCAATAGCATTTAAGCCATGTACTGCTTGGTTTGTCTTGTATTATCTTTTAGCTTTAGTGTTAAGAGTCTTCTTGTGCTAAAATTTTTATAAGTTGTCACACTAAAAATTACATGTCTTTCAACTATGTTTTTCACCAAATATACGTTCACTGTTTTCAGGCTCACCTTTTTTCCGGGAGGATACTAGGTTACGTGCTCTCCGCTTCCTGGATCACATGCTTGTATGCAATTATTTTTCGCTTTTAGTTCTGTCATGCTCCTTTGGAGAAGTACATGATGCAATTTTGGTGAAAATGGAATCTGAGATTACCTTTATTGCTTGCAGGAAAGAGATAACATGCAGAAATCAGAGTTTCTAAAAGCATTATCAGACATGTGGAAGGATTTTGACTCCCGTGTATTGCGGTATAAGGTTCGAGATTTTGCATACCCATTTATATGATTCTGCTTTACAGTCTTGCTGTTCATCTACATATGTATATTGTCTAGAACTTATTGTCATCTTGTTTATGTGGATGCTAAAATAGTAGAGGTAAGATGAAAAGTAAGGACAAGTATAAAACTTATATGCTCTGATTTGGACTATTTTCCTCTACTTAAAACATTTTGAACAATCTACTTATGTAATCAAGTTAGGGATTCAATACAAGTATCCAATGTAATTGTCTTCCTTGTCCAAACTCTAATGATCTTGAGCTCATATTCCAGTACCCCTAGGAAGAATGATGTCTCAAGATTACATGTTCATCTATTTCCCCAATTTCTGGTTTTGATGGCTTTGATGATGCAATGGCTGTATTTTTAACGTGTAATAATTAGTCTAGTCATTGCCTCTTATGAAGGTTTGGCAAATTGAACTCTTTTTGCTGACAAATGCAGGTTCTTCCCCCTCTGTGTGCAGAGCTTCGAAATTTGGTAATGCAGCCAATGATTCTACCTATGGTTCTGACCATAGCAGAGTCTCAGGTAATTTGATTAGTTATCTTTGTATTCTCAAAGTCCCCTTGTCATATTATGGAGTTACATATTATCAGTTAAAATTACCATTTACCTACTTTTTTAAACTTGGAGTTGATTTAACTCATTTTGTGTCTGTGCACATGCATTTCTGTATGTAATTGTAGTGTATGACTTGATAGTTGATACTGTGAACTTCTATATCTAGACATGAATGTTAACATGTTCAGGGTTTGTTGTTGATACTGGGGCTAAGTTTGCAATGCCTAATACCATGATCATTAATTTAGAGAATGCAAGACCCATGTACTGGGGAAGTAATCTTTTCTTCGATACATTTTTAATGATATTCTCGACAATTTAATTTCTATACTTGCATTTGAAACGTCCCACAATTTGCATATAAGACGTGTATTTTATTTTCAAAGATCTTATATTTGCTTTATGCATTCATGGAAATTTCTCTGTGCATATTGCTTGCTCGTATGTATGTTTCAAGTTGCAGGTTATATTATTTCTCCCAAGCCTTTTCTGTAATTTCATTGATCCTGGTTGTATTGTGCGGTGCAAAACTTGTTATAGTTCTGAAAGTGGGGTCTGGGTGAAAAGTATGGTCCATATAATACCATTTCATGGTATTATGCGATGAATAAGTTAATGATGCAGCAGCATGTGTGCAAGTTTGATCAGTTGCCGTCGTTCTCTATTTTTAGAAGACTAATATGTCACAGGAGGTTACGGCGGTATTTATGTAAACTATTGCAGGATAAAAACGATTTTGAGCTATCAACCTTACCATCTCTTGTTCCAGTCCTGGATACGGCTGTGGGTGAGACATTACTGCTACTTGTGAAGCATTCTGAGCTTATTATCAACAAGGTAACAAAAGTAGCTGTGCTAGCTGTTATACACTTGATTTTATCTATTTGAGAAATAAGTTTAGCGAATAAATCTTTTTGTTTTCTCAGCGGGCTGGAACATTCTAGTATCTTTTTTACGATTCACCTCTTCCTACATTGCCCCTCTCTTTCCAACTGTTGAGGTCTTTGTAATTATGATGTCTGAATAATTATTATTCCTATTACTAGTAGTGGTGAGGTTTCATAATAAAGTTCACGAGTTTACGTATTTGTAATAGTGGGGCATTGTAAACCATGATGTGACACTGCTTTTCGTTTGCTTGGACTTGAGTATCAAAGAGGCCAAGAGACAATTTTGATGCTGTGTGCAATAACTTGGAAAGTGTTGTTCTTTTGTGATTTGGATAGCATAGGTTTCTACTTTTGAGAAAAGGTCAATTGAAGGCTTATGGTTTATGGCGTGGGGGGATTAAGAGAAACTTGAAGTCTGCACAAAAGGTCTAGTTGCTGGAATTTAAAGACAGAAGAAAAGTACAATTAAAAGCTCCCTCTTATTTCGAATAAACTCGAATCATGAGTCATTTTTTGCAATCCCAGAGAAGTCCAATGAAATCAAATCTTCAAGCCCACATGAGATCATTTTAATTTTTGTCTAGTTTTACCTCTTCTAAGTTCTAACTTTTTATCATGGGGCTTCATTGCTCTCATGAACCAGAGCTGCAAGTCTAAATGGGATGAGACACTAACCACTTGGGTAGTCCTTTGCTTAATTTATCCTCAACTTGTTCTACCTCCACTTATTAGTGTATATCCATGTTTTTAAGTTTATCAATTCCAGTAGGACCACCTGTCCATCTTAACATCCTCAGTTTTGCTACTTTAATTTTATGAAATTTTGTCCTTTAGCAGCCAAAAACTTGGTGTATAAAGCATACCTGGTCTGCTAACTGCATGTGTTATTTACATTCTAACTTGTAGGTATCCTTTCGATTAGATTCATTTTATGTTAACGTTAACCTTGCGATCTGCATTTATAGCTTCATTTGCTTTCTCTCATGACAGGCTAGTCAGGAGCACCTAATTTCTCATGTCCTGCCTATGCTCGCTCGAGCTTATGATGAAACCGATGCACGCTTGCAAGAGGAAGTTCTAAAAAAGACTGTTTCGCTTGCAAAGAAACTTGATGTTCAGGTGATCTCAAGCTGCTGCTTATTGGTGGTTCTTAAAATGTGGATCATATTATGTTCTTTACCTCTAGATGAGTATTAGGTTCAGTCTTGCTTTTTTGAGAATGTTGAAAAACCACCCAATTTTCTAAAATGTTGAAAACCCCAATTTTCTAAAAATGTTAAATAAATATAAACATACGAGGCATAAGGTTTTCACAAATAAAACTTGGGTGGGGGAAGTGGGTAGACCGTAGAAGATGTAGGATACGATTGAATTAAAATATCTGATCAGTTAACAGGTCTAGGCTTATGTGAGATTGGTCACTATTTGGCTTTGAGGTCCAGGACCAATAACCAAATAGTAGAAGATATAAATTATGTATAATCAATGATCCTTCTATACGCGCTGTCTCTGCATTGGAATTTCACACCCAGCATCCTCAATATCGGAAATTCCAATTCTTTCTATGAATTGAGTTCAACATTTCTCCTGAAATTTTTTGAAATGACCTGACGAATTTTGTGCTATTCATTTCATCTTCCTGACACGGCTTTATGATATACATGCCAAATCATTTATCGTATTTAACTTTATATTTCGGAGTATTTGATTGCATTGGTCTACAGGTTGTAGTCTCTCCAAGTTTTCAGCAAAGTCCTTTTTTGTTAAATGTATCCTATCAGCAATCTTCACTTACATATGTTAATTCTCGGCCTTAATAATATTGGTCAAGTGTGCTGTGTATTATTTAGGTTTATTACTAAATTGCACATTTTTCTGTGTAACCTTTCCTGCAGTTAGTGAAACAAGCAATTTTGCCTCGTGTTCATGGCTTGGCGCTTAAAACAACCGTTGCTGCGGTATGTTTTCCTTGCTTTGACTGCCCATCTCTCATGCTACAGTTTCTTGAAACAAGAGTAACTTTAGGAAGTTATATGATATTTCTATTAAACTTATGTTCATTTTTATGAGAGACAGCCATGTTAACTCAAAACAACTTTTCCCATTTTTCCTTTTTATTTGTTTCCTTTTCACAGTCTAAACTCCAAAGTCGAAGCTTTGCTTTTGTTGGCAGGTGAGAGTGAATGCTTTATTATGTTTAGGTGATATGATTCACATGCTGGATAAACACAGTGTTGTAGATATCTTGCAAACGATTCAACGATGTACTGCTGTTGATCATTCTGCTCCAACTCTTATGTGTACCCTTGGAGTCGCGAACTCAATTTTGAAGCAGGTACAAAATGTTTTTAACGTTACTCTGTTGACTGTATGAACATTTTTTATCGATTCTGCCCCACTTTTCTTATTTAGATTTTTTATTTGATTTTTTCTTTCTTTGCAGTATGGAATTGAATTTGTAGCAGAGCACGTTCTTCCAATACTGACACCACTATTAATTACCCAGCAATTAAATGTTCAGCAGTTTGCTAAGTACATGTTTTTTGTCAAGGATGTACTGAGGTAACGCTGAAAGCTCTCTCTCTCTCTCTCTGCACATATTTGGATCCTAATTCCATATGTTATTGATCATTGACTTATTGTGTAAGAGGCTCAATGTGTATGTGCATTTATGCTGTGCTGAGTAATATTATTGAGTCCTTTGCAGGAAGATAGAAGAAAAGCGAGGAGTAACTTTGACAGACTCTGGAATTCCAGAGACAAGACAATCTCCTACAGCGGATGGGCCTCTTCCGGGACTAGTCAATAAACCTGTTGCAATCTCATCTAGTACGAAACACAACCCATCATGGGACGAAGATTGGATACCTGCCCGGGGAGCTTCAACTGCCGCGTCTTCCAGTACAATGTCAAACGCTCGATTGGTCTTTCCAAGTCAGCCAGCTCAAGCCGCCTCACATTCTCAGTCCTCTTTGATATCGACTTCAGCCTCTCAACAACTGCCATCTTCATGTCCCGCAGTTGATATTGAGTGGCCGCCTCAATCTTCATCAGGCTATACAACTCAATTAGGTGACCCTGGGAAGCTCAATGAAAACAGAGGTTCTTCAAATGCAAGTTTTGATGATATTGATCCTTTTGCCAACTGGCCACCTCGGCCTAGTGGCACGACAACACTATCTGGATCTTCGACCAATGAAATGGCAGCACCGTTTGCTACAAAATATCCTCCTAGCAATAGTGCAACCTCGACTGATGGTTTGAATTCATGGGCATTTGGCAATCAAAATTCTGTTGAGCCAATGAGACAGAATCATGGTAGTAGTACTTCATCAACTGTCGGAGGGCTCAACGCGCAGAATTCGCTTGGGTATTTGAAGCAAAATCATGGTGCTTCAACTCTTGGTGCGTCCAGCCAGAAAGCAGCGGATCTTGGATCTATCTTTGCTTCTAACAAGAGTGAGCATGCTGCACTAAGACTTGCTCCGCCTCCAACAACTGCTGTTGGTAGAGGGAGAGGACGAGGGAGGGGGGGAAGTCAAGGACAACTTGGGACCACCTCTGGATCACGGCCTAGTCAGGGGAAATCTCAGCCTGAGCAGCCACCTCTACTGGACTTGCTGTAGCTTTTATAGCGACAATGAGTATCATTGTCTCACGAATTAAGTACTAAGGTAAAGTACAGATCAAAACTTGAGTAGCTCAAACGACTCTACGTAGTCCATCGCAATTATTCCCAGCGAATAAGAGAAACATGTTGATACATTCAGTGCCAAATTTGAGCTGTTGGCCTGTCGTAGCATAGTTTGTGATTCTGCATGTCGTAGAGTGTGGCTGCTTGTACTCTTTTCCGACAAATTTTTGTTCTCTCATGTTTTCTTAATGATTTAATTCATTTGATATATTGTTTGTCAAGGAAGTTCATTGTATTCTTCATCCATGGGTTTAACAAATGGTAGTACTAATTAACATTTAAGAATTTTTGACCCTCTCAAATTATACTCTGTTTGGTTTAGGTAAAAACAATTTTGATAAAAATTGATGTCAGTATGATTCAAAAGTTGTGGGTATCATAAAATGTGATTATAATTGATTGTTGACTTTTTCATGAGGATTATAATTAATTAATGACTTTGATTTATATTTTAATCTAAATTTTAAGCTAACCAAACAAGGGTTTATAGATTTGAAGCAAGTATTTCATAGATATAGTTTTGCTCACACAACCACATGTACGTTGTAATTTTTTACTTTTTAGCAATTTTTTGTAGAAATAGCCTTTGCTCATTGGTTTAACTAAAAAAATTGATTAAAATTTGAATCAAGTTCAACAATTAATATTAACTAAACATTTTATGAGATCCACAATTGTTTAACAATACATTTTCACAACTTTTATTAAAATTTATTAAAAATATGATTTTTCAAAATATACTTGTCTCCTTTTGTTATTTTAAAAAACACTTCATCAGAGTTGAAAATGAATTTAGTAGAAAGATTGAAATAATTTGAAGTGATATAGGTCGAGAATACAAATCCTTTGATTTTAACATGTTCAATATTCCTTAAGAATAAACCATGAATATACTCGACCATACTCATATGCGTCTAGGTGCGGGAGAAAGGATAAATAGAACTTTAAGGATGTGTTTGAGCCACATTATTTTGGAAGAATGTATTCTGAAATAGTAGATTGATAGAGAATGTGTGGTTGAAAAAGAAGGAAATGTTATTGATGTGATGAAAAATATTATTTTATTGAAAAATGTGTGGTTGAAAATGAGTAGAAGAATGAGAATGAAAATTTTAATGTGTACCAAACATGGGCCAAATATCAAAATTAATGCCATACTCCAAACTTATGAAGAAACTATTTTAAAAGGGTGTGTTTGAGCCACATTATTTTGGAAGAATGTATTCTGGAATAGTAGATTGATGAAAAATGTGTGGTTGAAAAAGAAGGAAATGTTATTGATGTGATAGAAAATATTATTTTATTGAAAAATATGTGGTTGAAAATTAGTAGAAGAATGAAAATGAAAATTTTAATAATCTTAAGAATTCTATGTTATTAGATTGAGTAATGATATTCATCTCCAGTGTGTTTACAAACACAGTCTGCTAAACACACTAGATTGTGTTTGTAAACACACTGGGGATGAATAACATTACTCTATTAGATTTCAAGTGCATCCCCAAATTTTTTTATGGTATTACTTTTAACTACTTGCTGTGTTAAACAGAGTTCCAAACAAGAAAAAGTATACACCTTTAGAGGTGTGGAAGTCGAATGTGTCTTTGGGTGTCAGGATGCTTAGCCTTTTTTAAGGTTGAGAGATCCTAAAATACCTAAATTGGGAGCTGGAGTTACCATTTTGTGATTTTCCTCTATATGCAACAATAGTACAACTTACAAATGTTTAAACATTGAAAACAATGTGATTTTTAGGCCTGAACATCGGGTGAGTCAGTTCGGGTATTTCAATACTAAAAACCATCTATTATATTACAGAGTATTTCGTAAATGAAATCATTTGAGTCCTTGTAAATATTGGAACCAAACCCAAACTTAAACTCGAACCGTCGGTTCCGGTTCAATTTTGATTCTACCCAAACATTTTTTACATACAATTAATAAACGTTGTTATATAAACCATTTTAGTACATATACCCCTAACATGCTGTTACTCGAAAATATTTGTACCATGAAGAAAATTCAACTAATAAATTTTCAAGAAGCAAAAGTAAAAAGTAAAAACCACGAAAATAGGGGAGAATTAAAATATCAATAACTAAATTATAATTTGTGAATAAATTATTTTTCTTAATAAATTTTATTCGATCCATAATCGAGGCATACTAGAACATATAATTTAATTATGAACAATGTATAAATTCTTCTACTATTAAATAGAATTGACATAAAAAAATACTAATTAGAACATAGCTATATAGTATCAAAAATTATTGTCCATATATTGAACTCGCTGTTTTTTAATAAAAAATAAAAAAAAATATTTCAAAAGAGAACCACAAATTCATAATAACAAAAAAGAAACACCACAACCTAAACAATTATGGATTTATCAAATTCAATTGTCAAGCACTGTAAAATAAAAATAAAAAATCACTTGAGTTTGTAAACAAAAGTAAAAAGCTCGAGTTGCAAAGAATAAATATTTTGATTCATTAACTTACACTACAACCTAATTCAAACCTTTTGATTCATAAAAAATCCAAATTGTAAAAATCAACATATACAACCCTATGAAATACCACAATATGATGTGAGGCGAGTTGTAAAAAGGTAAGAGCTAGTCTTTGATGTTTTAGGGTTAGATTTTAGAGTTTTAGACTAATTACTACCCAAATTAGAATTTTTAGGTTTTATATTTTTGTTACCTAGCCTATAAATTGTAAATTAATAATTATATAAAAGTCGGTTCCACTCAAGTACTCACGGTTCTAGTTGAGAAACCAAGAATTGAACTGAACCGAACCGAATACAATCAGTTATTAGTTATCGGTTTCGGTTTCTAATTTATTTTTTTGAGAACCGGACCCGAACCTCCGGTTCCGATTCGATTTTGATTCGGGAGATGTGGTTCCTAATAAAATGCTCAGGTCTAGTGATTTTTGAGTCAAGTGAGTATATTTTTCACGAGGACAATTTTTCCTTTAAAAAAATAGTGGAGATAAAGAAATTGAAGAAAATATTTTAGAATTTAACTCTTCTACTTCTATTTAAGGGTCCGTGGAAATTTTTTTCCATTTTCCAACTTTTGTAGTGTTTGATAGGCAAAATTTTCTCGGGAAAATGTTTTCCA
>CAIGRH010202901.1:0-14700 GCA_903798295.1 Fraxinus nigra
AAATTTCTCAACTTTTTTATGTTTTGAATTAAATTATTTTTTTATTCTAATTTTTTTATTCATTTATTTTAGTGCCAAATAATATGTCATAAAAATATTTTACCGACTTAATTATTTATAACAAATCGGGTCAAATTGTTATCGGATCGGATTGATCTATATCCATATTTGATTCATTTAGTTAATGGATTATTGAATTCGGATTTTGATCGGGTTATCGGACTGAGAACCTAAATTCATCTCCCATTAATTTCGTCGGATTCGGATCGGATTCAGATCAAAATCCATCCATTGGCAGCCCTAGTGTTTGTTTGTTCATACTCATTCATCACCAACAACTTCAAAATTGAATGTTTTATAAAGGAGTAGTTCTAAAATGCTTTAAGATTCACATTTTCAAAAAAAAACTCTGCATGTTTAGAGGATAAAGATATGCCTAGAACCTTTAAATATCACTCAAGTAATAACTTAAGTTGTGTATTGGTTGTTGAGCACTAAATGACCAAAGTTGCTTCCCTCCAATAGTTTGCTTATAAATAGCATGACATGGCTTGTTTGGATTTCCAGTGAAAGACTCCTCCATCTTTGTGACATTGTAGAGGTCAAGTAGATACAATTTGTTCCACCTCAAGAAGTTATCTGTACACGGGCTCATCCATTGGAAGCAACGGGCCATTGGACCTCAATAAATATCCTCCCATACCATTAGGTATGGCGGTGCTCGTCTCGCTCTAATGATTTGAACAATAAAAATAGAAGACTCGAGACTACATGTCCTTTAGGTCTGACTTAGCTGTATATGTCACTGCATGTTTCAATTTACATACTTTGGACTCGATGTAATTGTATACTTGAATACAGTTAGCTCCTATGGCTCTCTGTGTTCTTAACTTGATAAATTTTTTAACGTGGGAAATTGCATTTTTTTTTTGGGTCCCGAATCTTTGATTAAATGTATCACATCTACTCTCAACTTTTTTTTAACCTAATTCATTTCCAACTTTTGATCATTAAATGATGGATTCTGGAGAGCTATAAACATAAAAGAAAGTAGTAAAACAATAAAAATAAATAAAAATTGCAAAACAAGTCCCATGACGTTTCTTTCATTTAAAATAATTAGATACATATTAAAACAGAAAATTATAAAAATTTCATCTTCCTCAACCAAGCTTACCATCCATATCAACGCATCCCACTCCCACCCGCGGTCAAACACTACCCCTTAAATGCAATCAAGGGCATTGGTGGCTCTGCAATCCAGAGTACTGATTTTTATCTAATTGTTTTTTTTATCTGATTTTTTTTCCAAGGTTGTGGTGGTGATATCGTCATCATGCAATTGCATTTGTAGATGTGATGTTTGGCTATGGGTGAATAGGATGTGAGGTGAGTGGGTGAGTTTGATTAGTGAAATTCTTTTAAATTCTTTTTTTATGTGTTGATATGTATTTAATTATTCTAATTGTGATTTATTTGTACTTTTGAAAAATTATGGAACTTCTTTGCAATTTTTTTTAGTGCATTCTTTTATATTTATTTGTTTAAATACAAGGACATTCGTCATTTAATGAAAAAATGGAAAATAATTAGATACATATTAAGTGGGTGTTTGGCCCCCATATACATATTAAGTGGGTGTTTGGCCACCATTTTTTAGGATGAATTTGTTTTTGAATGGTGATGAAAAATTTTAGATTTGTGTATAATATTATTTTATTTGGAGAGTATGTTATTGAAAATGAGTACCGTAGAAAAATGAATGGGAAAAAAAGGAGAAATAATGGGGCTCAAACATGGGCTACAACAGAAAATTAGAAAAATTTCATCTTCCTCAACCAAGTTGACCATCCATATCAACGCATCCCCCTCCCACCCGCGGTCAAACACTACCCCTTAAATGCAATCACGGATATTGGTGGTTCTGTAATATTTTTATCTAGTGGTTTTTTTTTCTAAGATGGTGGTAGTGATATCATCGTCGTGCGATTGCATTTGTAAAGGTGATGTTTGGCTACAGGTGATGGGTGAATAGGATGTGAGGTGGGTGGGTGAGTTTGATTAGTGATTTTTTTTTTAAAATTCATTTTTGTGTTGATATGTATTTAATTATTTTAATTGTGATTTATTTGTACTTTTGAAAAATTATGGACCTTCTTTGCAATTTTTTTAGTGCATTCTTTTATATTTATTTGTTTAAATACAAGGACATTCGTCATTTAATGAAAAAATAGAAGGAATTAAGAGTTTTATTACATAATTGAGAGGTAGGGATGAATTATACTAATTAAAGTATGAGTATATATTTATTATATGAGTAATGCTATTCGTCCTTATTGAGGTTACAAACACAACTTAGGTAACGTTAATGTGACATTAAATAATATATGAAATTAAATAAACTATTTAATTTCACATTTCAGTTAACCTATCATTTAGAGTCACCTATATTGTGTTTGAAACCCCACTGAGAATAAATAGCATTACTATTGTTATATTTTGCGAAGTACGAAAATGGTGTATAAATGAGGTTCGCAAAGTAAGAAAATAATAAACAAGCCCTGTTTGACAATAATTTTTACAATTTTTTTCTTTTTTTGTGAAACCCATTTTCAACTACACTTTCTCATAAAAAAATATTTTTCACATAAATTCAATTTTTTCTTTTTTTTTATACGTTTCAATTTCACAATCTCCAAAAAATTATTATTCTAAAGCTCAGTTTCTCAAAAAAAGAAATAATAATAATAATAATAAGGAAGAAGAAGAAAAAACTCTTTTTAATGATCATCAAACAGGTAATAAGAAAGTGTTTTATTATTATTATTGATAATTTCCTGAAACTGTAGCATTTGGGCGGCAAATGATTAAAAATTGGTTGCGTGAGTGATGAGACATCATATAGGACTTATAGGTGGATTAGGCATGGCATTGCTTGCTTGATTGTGCCTTTTGTTTGACCTCTCAAGGAATATTTTATTTTCAACTTATGATCAAATTAAATTATGAAAGTACTTAATTAGCAAAATTATAACAATATTATGATTTAATTAAGAATCTCTTAAGAAATAATCTTTTCTCCCCCTAATTATCATTTAGGTCATGTTTGTTTCGGATTAAAATCAGACTTTAATCTGAGTTCATAGGTCATGTTTGTTTTGATGTATTAAGAAAAATAGGGGTGTAAATGTATCATTTTCTAAATATTTTGGTTTATGTGGTCCTATGAACTTATCAATTAATTAGCTCTTTAATCAATATTGTTTCAACTTTCAAAGAAAATTAAAGAAAATTTAAGCTAAAATTACAGGTTAAAGAAAATTAGAATTGATGTTTCAAATTATAGGTAGAGAAGCTACTTGTTCTATTTCACATAAAGTTGGAGACTTCGTGATTTTCCAGTTTCATTATATCGAGCCTCTAACCTGAATAGCGAATGTCGTTTAAAAGTTTTGAATGGTAATATGCTCTAACTCAGACGGCTCATAATAAAGCAAATGGGTCAGTTTAAACATTGTCGAACTTAGAGTTTCAACCTAGTTAAGGCTAGGAAGATCTAAACCAACTTGAAGCGATGCTTCAAAACAATCTCGAAGACAGACACGAGGGATCGAAACTCGTTTAACTCAACATATCTTAGTGCCATCATTACCAAGCTAATGCAAATGTGCAACTAACATGTAAAACAAGTCAAGAAGTGTTTGTATATCATAAGAAACTCTATGTTACTAAACAAGACCGTGTACCTAACATATTGATTAAAGAACTTATCAATTAATTAGCTCTTTAATCAATATTGTTTCAACTTTCAAAGAAAATTAAAGCTAAAATTACAGGTTAAAGAAAATTAGAATTGATGTTTAAAATTAAAGGTGGAGAAGCTACTTGTTCTATTTCACATAAAGTTGGAGACTTTGTAATTTTCCAGCTTCATTATATCGAGCCTCTAACCAAAATAGCAAATTTCATTTAAAAGTTTAGAATGATAATATGATCTATCTCAAAGAGACCATTTAAACATGAGATACTCTCTATTTTAAAGAATCAACATTTTAATTTAGAGAGTGGGTTTGGAGAGCCAAACTCACTCTTTATAATTAAATGTATTCAAAATGTTTAAATTTTCAATGTAGGAAAATAATAAAATAATCTAAAGAAAAGCTAGTTAAAATAAAATATAAAAAAATAATAAATATTTTTTAATAGTAGTAAAATTAAGTGTTAAATATAAAGAGTTTGTTGGAGTACTTCAAAATTTGGAGATTATATATAATCCACCTAGCACATTGTTTCATGCTCACGCTGATCTTATGCATTAGATCCTCTTCCCAGCTTTACTGACTATTTATCCAACCTATACATTCCTAAAATGGTCAATCATCTGCAGTTACACCATCATTGTCCTTATTCTTAGAGTGAATATACAGACACAAGTATTCCATCTTAATTCACTTAACCTAAAACCTTTAGATTTCAACGTACAAAGTTCTAACTTATGATTTATTTATCTCCCTCCTAATTTTACCAACTAAAAACATATCTTTAATGAATAACATACAAATTATATCTTGGAAATGTCTTATGAACTAAAGCAAAAATATAAGTACTTCGGATAGAATCTTAATGCAAGACCATATCGAGAGGAATTTCTCTGCTACTATCGCTATTTGTCTATCTCATTTGTGACTGCTCCAATATACACATCATTAATCACCCCTCGATAATTTTATAGTATGACTAATTATCTTAATACCTGTGTAATTTGTAAAATCTTGATTATCTCCTATATTCCAGTAAGTAGGCACTATATAACTCCCATTCAACCCATCTCGTGGCGTTTAAATCTTCGTGTCTCATTAAATAATATTATCGACCACAAAGTACCCCCCCCAACCCCCGCGGCACCCATTCACATCTATATTTCGATGGGAATCGCATCCTAACAAACCATCTTTATAGGCTCTTCTCACCCACAAATCTTAATGCTCTACATTCCTAGCAAGCACGTATTTATCAATTCGTCTATAAACAATTTTCTTTCTTCAAAACTATTCTTTATAATCAATTGCAAAATCAATACACATATATGAATTTCACATTTATCCAAAACAACTATTACCAGCCAAATTTCTCGTGTGAAGAAGATGTTGACCCCAAAAAATGAACTCAACAGATATCGGGTCCACTCTTACCAAGTCAAGAGACAAAGATGTACGGAGCTCGACGGTTTTATTTCAAAGATATTCGCACTATCAACAAACACCCCGTCGATTTCCCCTATTAGATTTCTCTTTTATAATAGAATATGTGGAAGGATAGATATGACGTTGGATCATATCACGTTCGTATTGGAATCATGATATATTTGCTATTGTCTTTTCCAATGATGTGTAAAGAATCTAATATCTCAAATTCTTATGAAAAGTTCCACAAGTTGAGTATATTTCGTATTTCTCTCAACAGATACAGACTTCCCTCTTCTATACAAAAGTGAAACTATTTATACTAGTCTGAACGATGTGGTGGTCGTTGGATTAAATCCACGTGGTGGCATCTCCTAAATCGAGGCTTCACATCACCATCTACTAATTACTTTTAATGTTTGACAAAGGGCCAGCCACCCTAGTGGTAGGCTGACACATTGACGTGCAAATGCTAAAACCATAGACACTTTATTACAGACGTATCATCGATCAATCCTCACAGATCCCCGATTCTTGTTATGAGGCTGTGTTCGCTTTAGCATTTGTTGGCTTGAGCTTTGGATAGCGTGGAGGGGCCTCTGCAAAGGGGCTTCAAAACTTCGACGCTTCGGATACAAGGACCCTCTGAGTTTGCTTGGGAGGACCCTACATAGCTCCTTACTATTTGGGGCTGAAAAGACATCAGATAGATTAATTCTTCGGCACTTGAAGGAGCCTCGAACAACTGCATTTATTGTTGACTTTGGCTTCATTGGTCCTCCCTGTTGTATTTCCAGATGGCCCTTTGTCATCTTGACTACTGGGAATTCGTGGCTACTTATGTGGATATATTTCTTACGTGGCAGTCTACATGGAGTGCTGATTTGGAGATTTTATTTTTGAGGGTAACATAAGCTAAGTTCTAAGTCCACATTTGCTCTAATGGAATCCTATCAAAGCAAAAAAACTTAAAATCAAATATAGGAATCGCACTGACCAACGTATGGAGAGGAGGGGGCTCGAGCTCAATATAGCCCACAAACATCCTAGTAATCTCTGAAATTGCTGCCTCCCGAACTTGGGGGAACTCGCTGGTTAAGTCCTCATATGCTGCCACAAAAGCGTCCAGCCAAAAACTCGACAACCCGATCCTCCTGCTATTCATATGTACACCCCACAAATGTTTCACCAAATTCTCATGGTCCTCCATATCCTAATCGAAAACAAAATCACGTCATTAAATCATCTCATCTAAAAGATATGCAGCCATATGTATTCTTTAAAATCAATTAACTCTTTCATCAAAACTGTCATATATAGATAAAGACGTATAAAACTTCAATATGTACAAGTTGCTACGAGTATCATACAAGAACGTCAAGATCGTCGGTGGGGGGATAATCGATGCCATCGGATCTTTGGTTGAGGTTTCCAATGAACCGGCGGAGGGTAGTGCTGCTGGTGAGCATAGAACAGAATGCTAGAAACAAAATCAACTCATTCGCTCCTCTTTGATAGAGTACTAAAATGCTTTAAGATTCACATTTTCAAAAAAAAAAAAACTACATGTTTAGGGGATAAAGATATGCCTAGAACCTTTAAACATCACACCAAATATCACTTTCATAACTCAAGTTGTGTATTGGTTGTTGAGCACTAAATGACCAAAGTTGCTTCCCTCCAATAGTTTGCTTATAAATNAGAACAGAATGCTAGAAACAAAATTGCCGCCAATGCCCAGAATTTGTACCTGCCGCGCCCCCAAAAATTCTCGAGGTATCGAATGAATTGTCCTTCTTTGGAACAATTGAAGGCGGGGGATTGTATATCTGCCGATGTGTGGCCGTTGATATTGGTAGCAAATCATCATCATCCTTCATTTCGATTAATATATAATACTGCAAAATGCTTTTAGGAACCTAAGCATTGTTTGAAGAATCTTTGAAGCTCCATTTACAATGCCAAATTTCTTCAGAAAATCCAGATTTGATTGTAAATACAGGCGTTAATCTGATGGAAAATGGGCGTTTTTCAGGGAAATGGAAACAGTGATAACGAACTGTGGTCGAAAATCGCAAGTTTAAAATTTTGAAAGAATGAGGGGGAGCTCTCTAACTTGTAGGTAGAGGAGTTTTAAATCCTGAAGTGAAATTATGAATCCTCAATCTATTTAAAAATGTGAATATGAGTCATTTCTTAATGAAAATAGTTAATGTAAAGGCTAACTTGCATTCGAGCTAGACACTATGGCCATGTTTGACGGGGCATTAAATTTCATGGAAGTATAAATTTCTTTTCCATTTCCATGCTAATGTTATGTTTGATAAGGGAATTTATTTTCTTGATTCTTGCTTCACACGTCCGATTTTCCTCTTTTTTGTGTGGGAATTGATTTTCCAGTTGACTGATTTTTTTTATTTTTTTATTTTTTGCAATGAAAACAAATTTCATAACTAGTTGTAAAAAAACCACTTTAATAGACAATTTTCATGTAAAATAAAGTCAAACGAACATTAATGTTTAATGAAAAAAAATTCGTTCTTTTTTAAAAAAAAAATTGGTAATGGAAACAAATTATCGTTTTAATGGACAATTTTTATGTAAAACAAAATCAAACAAACACAAAATTTAAAAAAATTACGGGGTGAAAAATTATATCAATCAAACACACTAAATTAACAATTTCATGCAAAACAATTTCTAGATAATTACTTTCGCTGGAATTCATTTTCTTTCCACATATTTTCCACAATTGCAATCAAACGGACCATAAATGGTTTGACAGCTTTGTGCTCTGACTTCAAGATGCATTTAATTTTAATGTCTACGTTGATTGTTAGTACATGGAGACTTAAATTTAGCTTTCGTTTGAATACGAAAATAGATTTTGAGGATTTTTTTTTTTTTGAATGTGTGATTAAAAATTATGGATTCGGGTGTAAAATTATTTGATTAAGAGGGTGTGAGATTGAAAATGAATTGAAAAAAAATATCTAAAGAATTTGTACAAGAGGATCACAAAGTCACTTTTGACTGTCGAGAATCCAAAAGACACTGATTGCAAGGTTCAGAAAGTACTAATTTTTTAATTTTTTTTTTCAAAATTTCTCTTTCATTAATTACAAGATTTTGGAAGGCTTAAAAAAAAAATAATAATAAAAACTAATATGTATTTTTTTTCAATATTTCTCTTTTCTTTTTTCTTTCTTTATTATTTTCTATTGATTTTATTTGTTTCTATTTTTCTTTTTCTATCTTATTATTTATCTCTATTTTCAATGAAAAAAATTCGAATGGATTCTTATAACTTTTTTTTTCTTTTTTTCATTAATTTTCGTGAAAAATATCTAATTTTAATTAGTCTGTTTGAACCACATTATTTTGAAAATATATATTTTGGAATAGTAAATTGATAGAGAATGTGTGATTAAAAAAAAAAAGTTATTAATACGACGGAAAATATTATTTTATTGAAAAATATATTGTTAAAAATGAGAATGAAAATTTTAATGTGACTCAAATAGGGACTAAATTATAAAACATTATATAGACTAAATTATAATTAAATTTATTTTTATTTATTTTTTAAAATTATATTATATTAATAATACTGAATATTAATTTTATGTTTTATTTATTTAATTAAGATTCTGAAATTTTTTTAAAATATTTTTTTGGAGAGGGAGGGTGGAGAAGGGGAATCGAGTTACCACCGACAAATCCACGCTATGTTAAAAAAAAAAAAAATCGATCAAAATCTTCCGAAGTCGCAGTACACCCCTTAAAAATCACTTGGTTAGTAAACAAGGCTGCAGGCATGGCGACCGAAATGCTGTGCCCGTACTGCTCCGCCGCGAAGGGACGTTGCGCTACCAGCACCAGCGGCCGCTACATAACTGAGTGCGCGTCGTGCGGCCGCGTAGTGGAGGAGCGCCAAACGCAGCCCAACCATCTCTTCCATATCCGTGCACAAGACTCCCCTCTCTGTCTATCCACCTCCGACCTCCCCACCCCAATCGTCTCTCACTCCGACGACCCCTTCGAGCCAACGGGGTTCATTACTGCTTTCTCCACCTGGTCGCTCGAGCCCTACCCGATATTTGCGCATTCTTCTCTTTCGTTCGCCGGTCACTTAGCTGAACTTGAAAGGGTGCTCGAAACGACGTCGCCGAGTAATCCGAATTCGAACTCAGTGGTGGTTGATAATTTAAGGGCTTATTTGCAGATAATTGATGTAGCATCGATTTTGGGGCTTGATTATGATATTTCGGACCATGCGTTTCAGCTGTTTAGGGATTGTTCTTCGGCTACTTGTTTGAGGAATCGGAGCGTAGAAGCATTAGCCACTGCCGCTCTTGTGCAGGCCATTAGGGAAGCTCAAGAACCTAGAACCCTTCAGGTATTGTGAATATAAGTTTGTTGCTTTAGCGTCATTGTAATTGGGTTCGTTCGAAACTTGTGGGAACCCTGAACATTTTCTGTGGAAATTGTAATGAATTATGCGAATTTTAGGTTCTATGAAAGTTTTAGATGAACATATCTATATAGGGTTGTAGAGCATTCTAAAGGATTGGTGCTGCTGCCGCCAATGGTTACATGAATTGCATCATTTAGTATTTGCGAATGTCAATATAAAAGCTGGTAGTGTAGATATCTAGATATAATATTATTAAGAAAAGGTAAAAAATCTAGATGGTACTAAAGAATTCAGAGAACTTTTTACATGTCTTGACTAAGAAATCCCATGATTTCGAGTGGAAGGTTCTTAGATTCAGCTGCTTTGGTCAAATTTACTGGCTATTGAATCATCAGTTCTGCATTTGGTAACACAAAGTGGGGGTATCTATTGGATTAATATGGAATCATTTAACGTTTGTACGAGGATTATTCTGTCCCCATGTGTAACATGTACTATAGAAACATTTTAGACATCATAAAGCTTTCCATGGTCGAAAAACATCTCTAACACATGTTTTGCCCTGTGTTTCCTTTTCTTTTCTTTTTTTTTTATGGAATGGCTGAACGATTTTCCAAATCAGTTGGTCTTGAATTGTCAAAAATCATGTTGAACTTGCTATTTGTGTTTGAAGTTACTTTTCGTATTTAATTATCCTATGTCATAAGAATAATATATTCAACCTTTTACTCTAGCACTAGGCACCGTTCAGATTGGTAGTCCAAGCCATACATCGAAATTATGAGATGGCCTAATTTTACCATTCTATGCACATATGTTTGAAATATCAACTTGATTGTTGGTTCAATAAGAATACAAAATTTTGTTCACATAATGAAGCAATAAAATGCAATGAGTTTTACGCAGGTCCTTGAATTCAAATTTGGCATGGGCGTGTTGCTGGTCAGGAATTCCCACCCCTTTAGAGAATGAACTCGTTTGTGTTGAGTCCAACTTACCAGCCACCTATCTAGACGACAGGACACTGCAAAATTGACCATTTACTAATCTTCGACACTATTCTCACTATATCTACTTATAATGATACTTCTAGTTCAAAAACATGAGTGAAAGGAAAGTTGTCTCCACCACCATGAAACCTTCCGGAGCCATCATTTTTACAGCAGAATTTGTGCCCAACTTGAATCGCAATCACTGCTTAGAAGGAAAACGTTCTATACGCCAGAGCATCGTCCCACTATCACTGAAAGACCATCCGGAGACCACCATCCAAATCAAAAGAGCAAAAGTAGCCATCAAAAGCTCCATGTGGTTCTCAAACCAAAGGCAACTTCAAAATTATAATTCTTCATTGTTTGTCATTTTTTCTCCTCTATGGGATCTTGGAGATAGCTGGGGCAGATGGTGGTGGTGATCGTGGGTAGCTTCACTAGTTTGGGAAAAATGTTATCCACATTGGGAAAGTGGATGGACATTCATCACGAGACAGCCCACTATAGAAAGGAAGTCTTGTCTTTCTATTTTGATTTGGTTAGTTTTTCCCTTAGTAGAGATTTGAGAAGTGAATTTGCTTTCAATAACCCTCTTTTGTAGGTCACAATAGTAAATACATTAGAATTAGAAGGAGTTATTTCATCTCTTGTTCTGTATAGGTCATTCTGTTGCTTTTCTAATCCACGAATGAGCAAAAAAATTCTTAAAACATACACTAATATTTGAACCCTTCTGTTGTATCATGTAGGCTACATCTCCATCATCTGTCCACCATTAATAGATGTTACTATTGAATTTTTCTCTCTCTTTGTTAACTATTATCATCTAAAAATTTAATAGGATGTGTGACTACATTATCTAATTAAAGCTTTTAGTTTAAAATCTTTGGATAAGATGCATTTTATGTTTATTACACCTAAAATCCGTACTTACCTGTCTCACTACTCGGTTATTCGCCTTCCCACTTTTTTCTTAACTTTGACAGTGATGACAGCACAAGTTGCATGTGAACTATTGACCATTCTTGAGCTATTCATACTTCTTAAAACTGTATAATGTTTAGAATCTCAAACTTGTATTTCTTTTGTGTACCAGGAAATATCCATTGCTGCCAATCTACCGCAAAAGGAGATTGGAAAATACATCAAGATACTTGGAGAAGCTCTACAACTAAGTCAGCCTCTTAATAGCAATTCAATATCAGTGCACATGCCAAGATTTTGTACACTTCTCCAACTCAACAAATCTGCTCAGGTACTTGTTGATGCATCTTATACATGATCATTGAGGGATCATTTATTAGGGTTTCTTAAAACTTTCCTTGGGCGAAGGACTTGTGGCACCTTGAGTTGTTTGGCTAAGCTTAAAAGGTTCATTTATAAGTAAATAAGTTGTAAAATTAGCTTCTCTTTTAATAGATCGAAATAGAGAATAAGTAATTTGACCCTAAGGTAAGAATTACTTTTGAGAGCTTGTTTTCATCCTGTTGAAATCCCGAATTGATTAGAGGAATAATTGTGTTGAGGATTTCCCTTTCCATAGATAGAATCTATTGATTGATTTATTGCAAATTTGTAGAGATTGTAGGATAATTTTATTTTCCTTTTTCTTTCCTTCTTTGTACTATAAATAGGGACTCTTATACCAAAAAGGCTAAATGGACAGCCTTTTGGTACATTATTTTTGACCGCCCTCTCACATGAGGGTGGAGCCCACAATCGCGGGCCCCACCCCCATGTGAGAGGGCTGTCTAAAATAATGTATAAAAAGGCTGTAAATGTAGTATTTCTCCTCTTATAATGTACAATATCAAAGAATCACAGAAAAACGTTCTGATTTCACATTATAACCTCATAATTTGAAGCAAAGTAAATTTAACAACACATTTACAGCTACTACCCCAATTTTTATCCACACATTTCGTAGCACTCAGTACTTATAATGGAACCAAACAAACAATTGTAACTTGTTTTACTTAAAAGTAAGAAAAAAAAAATTAATCCAAACGTATATGGATGGTACTTATTTTTAAGCCTAGCCAAAGATGCGGAAGGAAGAAAATGGTTTGATGGAGAACTCTAACTGGTGCAAAAGAAGAAATTTCTTTGCTTCCTTTGTAATTTTGAATGCTGTCTTAGTTTTTCTTCCTCCTCAAACAGAAGATTTTGTGATCTTACACATGTATGATGTGACTGACATTTTTGAGGATATTTGCATCGTCTTTTCCTTTTTTTCTTTTTTCTTTTTTTATTCTGCAGTATTAAATAAACTAAGATATCAGTTCGAACATGATGATCGTTTTCTTGTCTAACTTCAAGCTTTATTTCCATGAGATCTCATTCTAGCTGGCTCTTAAAACCTTTTCAGGAGTTGGCAACTCACATTGGTGAGGTTGTGATGAACAAGTGCTTTTGCACCCGTAGGAACCCTATTAGTATATCTGCAGCTGCCATTTATTTGGCCTGCCAATTGGAAGATAAACGTAAAACACAGGCTGAAATCTGCAAGGTGACAGGCCTAACTGAGGTCACTCTTCGAAAAGTTTACAAGGAGCTGTTGGAAAATTGGGACGATCTACTTCCATCAAATTATAATCCAGTTGTTCCTCCAGAGAAGGCATTTCCGACGGCAACCATTCCTTCAGGTCGTTCCCTGACTTCTAGAAATGATCTAGTCGAGGGGCCTTCATCGGACAAGGACAAGCATTCTGAAGGGAAGTATACTAAAGCGAGTGATATCTTAGACTTATCTCGTCATGCCAGAGGTAAAGACAATACTATGCACGTCCCACCATCTTCTTGGAGGGCACAGGTTCCAGTTGGAGGTTCTACTACTCAAAAACCTCGCGAAAGGAATCAACTCACAACCCAAAATATGGAAATTGACTTACAGTACAAGACTCGAGAAGAGAGAAGAGTAGATACTGATGCAAGGGGTGCGTCTAGTTCTCCAAGCTCAGTTCATTTTCCTAATCTTCCGGCTTTAGCTGCAGGTGTCGTCCCGTGGCCATTTCAGCCTCCAACGACATCGTCCCATTCGCCTTCTGTTCAGTTTGTGCAAGAAGCGAAAGGAGCTTCCAATGCTGTACATGAAGGATCCTCAAAACAGATTGCGAATGAGAAGGTTATTTAATGAACTATTAAGTTAATGTATATACATAAAATCATTTTCTAGTCGTACTTTGTCACTTGATTAGCACGTAATTTACTTTCTAGACTTATCCTAAACAAACATATCATCCACCACGGACGGCTCGGTTCGTTACACCTCGAGTTCATGGGATGATTCGAGCTCGAATCGACCAAATCAATTCAAGCCTAGATTTTCAGCTAGGCAAGCTCAGCTAGTAAAGCCCATTGACTCGCCTAAGAGCTTGCTCTACTGTGCTTGTTCTTTTATTTAATGAGTAATGTTATTTAACATCGTGATGATGGAATGTCGGAGATGTGACAATCAATTATCTCTCATATTTCTCTCTTCCCTCTCCCTTTCTTAAAAAATTAGACTGCCCAATACCATTATTTCACATACACGGTCATATCATTCATCATCATAATGATAAATAGTAATGTTCTTTATTTAATTATATTAAGTTTCCTTATTTTTTATCTTGTATATGATACTTTCTTTATTTTTCTTTGATTGAGTATATACAAAATAAATGAAGAAGCCTAGCGTGTTGGCCTGTTGGGCCGAAAAGAGCATGGGTGGCCGGTTCATTTGACACCCCCTAGCTATTTGTCTCGTAAGAGCATCTTCAAGAGACTTTGCTTTTAAAGGGTATATTTCATCATTTAAAGAGCATCTATAAATTTAGAGAGTTAAAAATTTTAAAATATTCCAACAAACTTTTTATATTTAGGGTCCATTTGATAGAAATGTAGAAAATAGGTGGAAAGAAAATATTTTACAGGGAAAAGATTTTCCTAGAAATTATTTTGTTAGAAATTGTAATTAATTGTGTTTGATTGGTATAATTTTTCATGGAAAATATTGAAAGTTTGGTATCCGTTTGACTTCATTTTTTATGAAAATTGTCCATTAAAGTGATAATGTTTTCTACCATTGGATCTAGAATTTGTTCCAATTGCCAAAAAAAAAAAAATT
>CAIGRH010202916.1:0-12427 GCA_903798295.1 Fraxinus nigra
TTAGTTTCACCTTTTTAAACTTTGCTTGCAAATGTAACCAAACGTTTTCCCAAAAATGATTGAAAATCAAAAAAGAATCTTACCATCAACATACTGAGGACGAGAATACATCACATGACTCTGGCAAGCATACAATCTATGAGGGGCCTCTGCAGCATTCAGATAATTGGATGATTTTCTTTTATCGATCATCAATAAGTCCATCAGGATTTTGACCAAATCAGTTCTGGTTTCAATATGAGCACATAGGTTCAAGAGAAGTCTCTGTTGGCTTTTATAAAGTGGCTGTATGAAATTAAAACAATTAATACTTTTAAATTTACATGGAACATCATTGAAGAATTCAAACATGCCATACGGATACCTGAACTACACGAAGCAACCGAATCAATGATTTCAAACCTTCTGTGTCAACTAAAGGTGACCCATCCGCCTCAACTAGCTTACTCCCCATTGATCGACGGGCAAGGATTCCCCCAGCTCTGTCCAAGCCATCACCTCGTCTAGAAGAATCACCTCGGCGGTTTCTAGGATACATACCAAAGAGAGTTTGGTTATATCTTCGTGCAAACCTTTCGCGTAACATGTTTGCTTCCGCAACAAGAGAAGGCGTCAGATTTGCAAGAATAGCATCAGAAGAAGTTAAAAGAACCTGAGAATGAGCAGGGAGAGATTCAAAATAATACAATCATCAGGAGCTAAAAAAATATCCACTAACTCAGGTAATTTGGAAGAAATAAAAGAAATTGAGAGGCCACAAGTCACAAATGATGAAATACCTCTTCTCGAATATCGGAAGGAAAAGTAGCAATTATCGAGACAGTGTCCATCTCAACAGGTTGACCCTCCAATTCTTGTGACTGGTGCAGTCTTTGCGCCCGTTGTTGTGACAGAACTTCTTCCCGGATGTCAGGGGGAAGCGCGGCAAGAAATTCTGGATCAATATCCCCAGTATTTTGTGGCTCAGCATTTTGAGGCTGTGATGCTTGATTCTGTTGAGCAGAAAGAACTTCAGCCCGCAACTCCTCAGGAAGCGCATCTAGAAATGCAGGATCAATTGATTCAGAATCACCATCACCATCACCATCACCATCACCATCACCATTATGATGCTGTTCCTCAGATGTGACGCCTTGAACTGCTTCTTGGATTGGATCTTCAGAAACTTCAGTGACACTACGAAGTGATGCGTCTCTCCCACCCATTGATGTATTATTTCCAAATGATACACTTGTTCTCCTCATTCGAGTATCACCACCACCTTGTCTTTCTACACCGTCATCATGACCGTCAGCACTTCCAATTTCAACATCAAGACTTCGTAGACTCTCCCCTAAAGTTGCCCCACTTCCGCTACTCTCTTGGCTCACTGCTTCAACATCCCGCACAACATCACTATGGTCATATTGCATTTCAACAGATTGAGGTTGTTGGCTTGATGTTTCTGTGCCGTGGATGGATTCATTAGCAACAGGCATGGTATTGTCACTCCTAGAGTTGTCCAATACTGCCGAGGAGGGAGCAGGTGTGTAACTGCTTTCAACATTGCCATGGTTTTCAACTGAAGTTTCAGACATCATTATAGCTGAATCAGGACCAACTTCACCTTTATTTTGGGATTCAACTGTCGGATCATCATTGGAAGACTTCTCTGGGATTGGGCGAGTCAAGCTGGATACAAGAAAATCCTCAAGACCTTGAGGAATTGCAGACAAATTCGATCCACCACTTAGCTGGTTATCATTGGCCCACAAATTAAATCTGTGTCCTTGACGTCCGTTTCTAAGAGTCCGAAAAAATGAATCCAACCGAGATGAGGGACCCTCCAAGTTTCTATCCAAGTTAGCATTGCGGACATTCTCTGTAAATAGGTAGAAAAAGGAAAAACGGGTGCCATGTGTAAAAATTGGCTGTTCTAAAGACTGGACGCATCTTTCGTAAATTGTAACAGCGCACAAACATTTACATAAATTGATAAAAGAAAATACTAAGGAAAGAGGACGCTTAATAGGGAGCAAACCTGTTTGTCTTGGAGGGCCTGCAAACACTGAGGATGGCGGTTCCACCAAAAGCGGATGCTGGGAAGGCACAGTGCTATCAACATTTCTGCCCAATAGATTGTAGATGGATGTAGTACGACCCTGGCGTCTGGATCCAAAAATTTCAACGGGCATTACGTGGAGTGTTTCGCTGTTAAAGCTGTCTCTGCCAAAAACCTCTATATGGTCAAACACATTTATCCCATTCATTTCCTCCCCCAGCCTGAGTATAACACCATCTTCATCATCCTCGTCATCTTCATCTGCTTCCTCCATTACCTCCTCATCAAACTCATCTTCATCATTTTCATGGTCATCATGATCTGTATCGGCATGTCTCAGATGATGTGATTCATCATCTTCCAGGTCATTGTGTTGTTCATCACCATCTTCATCTTGATCCCCTTCATCCCCTGACATCTCATCATCGTCATCGTCATCAAGATGCCCTTCCACATTAGGTCGGATTTCAAATCTTATGCCTACAGTATCGAGGCCATTTTCGAGATTTCTAATATTCTCGGAATTTTCATGCATATAATCACCTTCAGCAGTGGCAAAGCCGCCATCAATATCCTGGTCGTGCTCCATATCATCTGTGACAGCCTCAGACCCTACATAATTCTGGTTTGTGCTAAAAGACTCCCTGCGGTCAGTTGGCGCTGAATTTTCATTAGCTTGGGTTGTAGTTTCCATGGACCGTGACATGCTACCAACAGCATTATCTTCCCTAGGCTGACTGTTATCAGTATGTTTTGTCACATGCTCCCCTCTTCCAGAGTTCGAGTCGAACGCATGGATATGTTCCTTAGTCACGGACTCCAGGACTTTAAGAAGACCATTCACAACCTTGGGTGAATCAGCATGATCCAAGTCTAACACACGAAGGGTTCGAGTGAATGATTGAACCAGACCAGCCTCTATGAAAGTAACAGAAGCTTCTGCAGATATGGATGAACCCGTTGGCAATCGAGCAGCTAGTACATCATTGAGCAGGCCAGCAAGAGCTTGAATATCAACTCCTGGTGCCCTAAAACCATTAGAAGAATCAACAAAATCATTGAAAGCATTGCTGATCTCTGTGAAGATTCTTTTCCTTGCCTCGGTGGAGCGAACACATGATGCTACCAGGAACTGGTTGGCTCTGCTAGCCAGTTTATGCCGCCAGTCCACATCTGTTTTTCTCTCCTTTTTGGAATTTTCAGAATATGGCAAGAATTTATAAAGAACGTGTTGAAAAATTCCACCACTACAGTAAGCTATGGCACCTCGTTGAGGTATACCCCGGTAACTGCAAACTTCAGCATCCTTCCGGATAATAATATGAATAGACGATGCATACATCAAAAGAATCTCAGTCAGAAGCTTCAATATAAATACAATCTTAGCCATGGATGCAGAAGAATCTTGATTGTTGGCTTCATTCTCTTCAGATGCAGAAACAATAGCTTTTCCTTTTCCCTTGCTAGTAGAAACATCAATATCCATGTCGATTGATGAGCTAAATTCGGTCACAGATTCATCTTTCAAAGGAGGTACAAAAGATATTACTGAATCCAACAGAAGTTCAATCACACTTACAAAACTCTGAGGAGGTCTACGATGGATCTTGAAATTCTTAACATTTGTATCAGTGTGCTTCCCATGCCCACTGCCTACACCACCCTTCCCATCATTAGTTTGTTGTTTATCTTTCTCCTCTGTTTTATCTTTCTCCTCCGTTTTCTCTTTCTCCTTTTCTCTCTCTTTGCATTTATCCTTGTCACGTTCTTTCAGTAAGACGATATACGGCCTATCACTCACCATCTCAACTTGGCACACAGACTTAGCAGCTTGCATGAAAATCACTGGATCCCGTTTAATGACTGAACTTAAATTAGACAGAAAATTGCGGGGTGTAAGCCTTCCAGTGGACTGTCTGTTATTAGCAGTTGCAACACTATGCCGTATCTCAGACTCCATGGCTTGCTGGAGGGTTTGGGAATCTTCAAGGATGTGCCGTATTATAATAGCAGCAACATTGTCAAAGCCAACAAACAGGCTAGTTGTTGGCAAGGAAAGAAGTAAGTGCAAACCCCCGGCTTCCAGAAAACTAACAGCAACCGAGTGAGTTCTCGTAAGGGTAGAACAGAGCTGCAATGCAGCATGCATTGTTTCTGAAGGTAGTTGTTTCCTCATACAACCACATATTATTCCAATAAGCCGATTTTGCTCCTGTATATCCAAATGCTTGGGCAATATCCCCAAAGTTGTCTGCAATTCATTCTGCTTGTTGCCATCAATTACAAGAGATGGTTGGCTACCAACATCATTCTTCTTCAACAGTTCTAATATATCAGCATTAAACTTTATATCCACTTGAGAAAGACAATCAATGGCAATAAGAGCTGAAGTCACCCATTTTGGAACTTGCGATGTTTCTCCGTCATGTGAACTAGAATTCCATAGTGAGAGCAGATCTGATGCAACTTCCACCAAACCACTCTTAGAGGCTAATTCTCGTGCAGCTGCATCTTCATTAAGAATTAGAGCGAGAACATGAAAAAAAGAAGAAAGCATGTCTCTGTTTCCGCTGTTGGATATGCTACCACAAAGCTTAACTTGGTCGATGATGAATGAAATGACTCTTGGTCTTTGCTGACCTTCATTTTGTGAGCAAATCATCACAAGAAGATCTCGAACAGGGAAAGCCAAGGAATCTTTCATTTGTAGAAGTTTACTACAAGTAGACAATAGCTCATCTACCGGAGGGAGTAGCACCAATTCCTCTTCAATGGTCTGACTGTTTTCATTTGTAGCATCTTCCTTGGAGTTCGACCCAGTGTTCCCAAGGGACATAGCAAGCGCACGTGCAAGTTCATCATCTTCAGGGGTTTCATCAGGATGTGAGAACAACCATTCCATTGCAAGCTCCACAGTATTTGAACCAACCTGCCTCAGGGCCTCTTCAGCTCGTGGCCTAGAAAATCCCATCTCTACAATCATTGAAATTGCCGACTCATTCGGTGGAGGCCCAGCCACACGGCCTGCATTATTATTAACATTTTTCACTTCTACACCAGAGAAGATGTGCCTCACAATGTGAACAACTCTCGCAATGAACTCATAACTGCATTCTGGGAATTGTGGGTGGGTCCAAACAGGAAGCACAGCCTTCAGCACCATAGAGTGAAGAATCTTCACAAACGTTTCTGCATCCCGAGGAAATGGGGCACCCCCACTAACCAGAGGCTGGGCTAGCAAATGCTTTGTGAAGGGGGATAATATATAAGATGAAGTCACCAAATGGTCCATAAGTTTACCATAGCTAGCCAAGGATCCATATATCCACGAGCTATCTGTTTCATCTATTTGGTCTTGCCTCCCCTCGTCAGTCTCCATGGGAGAAGCAGGAGTTCTGTTGATGGTAAAAAGCAACTGACTGGTAGCTTCAAATGTTGTCAATACTGATTGAATGACCTCTCGTCCATACAAGCAATTTAATATAACAGGATTACAAGAGTCAGGTTTGTCCAGAAGCACGCCGTCAATGAAATCAATAACCTTGCCGAAGTAGCGACACTTGGTTGAAATAGATGCCTCTGATCCAGAAGGGTGACCCCCAAAATTCATGTGGTCTAAAGAAATCAAAGCAAAGGTAGAAGCCACTGATTTTGAAGGAGCAGACACATTTAGCATATCATCCCGGCGACGAGATGGGAGTAGCATCACCTTTCCCAACTCTTGAAACAAGTGGGTGATGTGAATAGATAATGATCTTACCATATCACAACAAGAATGATAATAAGATTTCTGCTTGTCACTTTCCTTTCTATCACAGATTTCAGTACCATCAGATGAACCGGACTGAAGTGCTTCTTGACTGGCTCCCAGCCACGAACTTGAAGGTCCATCTATAGTCTGTTGTTGCTGAGAGAGATCACGATAAAGATTTATAAGGTCAAAAAATTGGGATTCAAAGCTCCATCCAGATGTTCGCCTTCTGAGAGAAGGATCAAGAAACTGCCTGACAGTATTCAATCTCTGGTCTTCAGTTTCATTTGCACTCAATTCTGGCAATCGTGAATCATCACCAGAACCCGTAAAGTCTACCTCTGTATCAACCTTAGCATCTTCAAGTTGAGCAATTTGCCATAGAACTTCACGGTGAATAATACCCATATCTTCCAGAACATCCTTACTGCCATTACCAAATTCTGTAAGCAATGCAGTTACCCAGCGATTGTCCTTTGATACAGCCAAAAATAAGAGGAATTCAACAAGGGAGAGGGACAAAAATACACGGCTGTCTTGAGTGTTCTTAGGGTCAAGCAGAAAGGAACCAGAGACAGCACTGAACGCAGTCACTGTTTTCTTCAGATGATCTCTGAGTGCGGAACAGAAGGCACGAGCCAAAGGAACAGAATGATGCTGAGTGAAACTCTTAAATACCAAGGTGCTATGCAATGCTATGGACATTCCCTCGGTTGATTGAGTAATACTAGGGCGTAACAGAAGTTTGAATAAAGCTTCAATACCGGACTTCTCCACAAATAACCGACATGTCTCCGAATTTATTATTGTCCTGTGAACAAGAACCATCACATGAAAGATACAAAGCTGGATAAACTGCTCATCACTGATGCCTTCTACCAACAAATCTTTCGCACCAATGCCTAAATTTTCTCTGTCCTCAGAATCCATTACCACTGTGTTGTTTCCATCATCATTCGTTGATGACCCAGAACCCATTGTCTCTCCATGCAATGCAATCTTATTAACAATTTCAATAATAAGATCAACACCAGTACCTCTCAATGAAGATACATGCCGCAATAGCTCTTCTAGAGCATTCGCCAAAGGAACAATACCCTCATTCATTGCCATCACATACTTCTTTTCAGTGAATATATCAATGAGGAAGCGTAAAGCCGAAGTTTCTCTCACTGCCTCTAAGCCCTTGGCATTGAGGCAAATTGCACCGAGGCCATTCAAAATGCAAGTAACGGCTTTTGAAGAAGGAAGTATACCAGCCGACACTGATGACAGAAATGCAGCAGGTAGACCCAATTCATGCAAGACATTAAAACAGGTTGGGTCTTTATGAATCATTTCACTCATAAGAGTTACAGCTGAGGAATATATCTCACCTCCAAATTTTTCCATGTTACTGAAAATCATTGACAAAGTGGGAGTTAAAGAAACATCATAAGAATTCTGTGATCTTGTAGCATTTGCCGCAGCATAAGTCGCAGAACCAAGTGCCTTCAACAAAGCCTTGATGAGTTTCTTCTCAGCATAGAACTGATCATCACTGTATTTATAATGTTCACCAATGATAATACTCTTGTTTACAGCCTCGGCCAAGTCAATCATTCTATGCACTTCAATCTGCAATCTGTAAACCAAAAGCTCTACTCCACCCAAATCTTTGAAAAGAGTCACTGCTGTATTGCTGTAATCCATTAGCTTCTGCAGAGTCTTCACAGCTAAGTAGACAAGATGCACGTGTTTGGGATCTGAATCTTCCAAAAGAGGTAAAAAGGTAGGTACCATCCCTGACCCCCGAATAATGCTCCCAGTACTTGAAGAAGATATCACATGTAGCATGTAAAACTGTAGAAGTGCTTCGACGAAGGCAACAGATGACAGATCACTGGAGTTTTTCAAAGACAAGATCGCTCTTTGAAGTACATTTAAGAGGATCGTGCGATTACCACCTGCAAAACTGATGCTTGATCCACTTAATATCCGTGCACGTTCATGAGATGCTGAATATGCAGCTAACAATGCTCCCAAAGCTGTCATCGCAAGTGTTCTTATGCTTACAGAAATGATTTCTTCAGACCTCACAATTCTGATTAATTCATTTGTATATTCTGGCTCATTAGCAAAAAAGGAAACAAGTTCATCTTGTGAATCGCTAGACTGTACAAGCACAATGAAAGCAAGAAGACAAATCTCGCTGAAAATCCTGCATATTCTGGGAGAACGGAAGGCATGGGCATATCTGATTCTGGTCAGCAATGAGAACCTATGCTCTGAAGGTACATTATACTGATCAATGCACAACTTCATAAGTGACAGATCATCCTCTTTGTGTAAATGAAGATCAGGGAGATTAATCACACTCATCCCAGAAGAAACTGTGTCATCATTAGGTTCTGAAATGCTGTGAGAATTGGCACCACGCAGTTCAAAATAAAGAGTTGACCCTATGCGATACTGCAACTTTTCCTGATCACTTTGCACATCAGATGGAAAGAGGCTAAGCCCTTCCTCTGAGGTCCTCTCATGTAGTGTGACACAAGAATACAAACCCAAGCCTTCTTCTTTTGTACCCCATCCCTGTGCAAGGGAAAGGAGACAGCTGTTCACGGAGCCACACCCAACTAGCTTTCCATTTGCATGTAGTTTGGACGGAATTATCTTTACTAGGGCAGATAGTGTCTCCAAAGCTGCAATGACAATTTCAGGATCGGTTGATGCAAGCAAGAGCCTGAAATGCTGAAGAGAAAAGAAGTTTAGGACAGAAAGAACTTGTACAGGATTGAATTTCTTGTCACACATCAGGATACAGAAAACCAGAGTGAACTTTGTCTTTTTTTTTTCTCGGGAAGCGGGGGAGCAATGTTAGGTAGCCTAGTAAAGATGCATAATAAAATCTTTATCCAACTACAATAAAAATTAACTGTATTTTCAGTCTTCAGCTTACCTCTAAGCCACTAAAAGAACTCTTATTGTGGCAATTATCTAGAATAAATTGCATCACTCGCAGAATTTGCAGAACTGCTTGTTTTGGAAATGGGCAGACATCACCTAAAATATTGTCGGACAAGAGGAGATCGTTTCTATTGGACAAATATGTCTTGAAATACGTATCAAAGTGCAGAAATAATGGTCTCCAGTGATGGAAATTCCCCTGGAACAAAGCAACTATAAGTGGAAGGACAATGAAACACAGGAAAAGAATAACTATAATGAGGACTAATCACCACCTTGCCAAACTCCCAACGAAAACCAGACAGAGGTATTGCTATGTCTTGTAATGGACATTGAATCACCTTGTCAATGAATGTCTTTATTCTTGGAGGCTGAGAAAGAAGAATAGAGTCAGGGTTCATGAACCAGGCAAGAAAAGGACAGATTACATAAAAATGGTAAAAGTTAATCGTATCTCCAAGTTTGATCTCAGAGTGCATAACAAAAATCATACAGCTTGATATTTTAACAATTACAGGAGTTCAATATCACTGTTTAAACCAGATAAATTAATTTCTGCAAGTTCACCCATAATGTCCCACTAGTAGAGTACAGAAGTTTACTCCAAATTATTAAAATGTGATAATCAAGATCATGATGGAGACAAAGTAAAGCTAATGGATTGATAACACGCAATGGTATTCTTCCACGAGACAGAAATGAATTACTTAGAATTTAAATTTAAAGAATGCAAAATCAAAAGAATTGGCAGCCAATTGCAGTGTTAGAAATGAAGCTGTCAATTAAATATAACCAACATAACCTATAAAACATAATAAAATAAAATACACAAAAGAAGAAGCAACAATGTCTCGCCAGTACAATAAAGATGACATACATCTATTCTAACGCCTTACATGCATATATGGTAATCAGTAGCGTAAAACCATCAGGTCAATGATTCTATATTCAGTACATTGAATTATCAAGAAGCTGAATAGATCACGAATTCATCAATTGCTATATTAGCAATTTGTATATATATTACTATAAACTGGTATTTTTTTTTCAGTCACTCCCCCAACTATCCCACCTCCACAAAAACATGAATATATCAATCAGGTATTTCATCTCATTTTTTATTAGAAGTTTTCTGCTTATATGTATTTAGCCACATAAATAAAAAAGAAAAAGAACACCTAAAACAGACTCTTGGTAGACATATTCCCTATTTGCATTTTTTTTCAAAATGTCTTTCAAAATTTTAATATTCTGGAAGCAAAGTTTTATGTTTTAATTCTTTTGTATGGCCACCAAGTAGAGAAAATTTAAACATGATTGTCTTGGCCTCCATATTCACCCCCACCCAATCACTTCTTGCTCTCCTCCTGATTGTCTATTAGATGAAATAGAAAGCTAGATGTAATTACAGTTTCAAGAACAACATCAATAAGATATCAATAAACTGGTACCTTTAGAGTTTAAAATCAAAATAGAACCAAATACAACCTCATTCAAATAAAATACATTTAACTTTTAAAGTAGAAAGCGAGTTCAAAATGCCTCCACTCAGTACTCATTTGGCCCAAGTATGTCTTGAGACATGAAGTGTTAATTTTACTCAACATAACTACATAACAAGTAATAATGGGAGAGAGATTTCAGAATTCCATTTACATGACCAGAGGACTTACAGAATACAACATAAAGGAGCATATATCACAACTTTCTTTATTTCCAACATAAATAGAACAAATTATTAACCATTAAATATAAATCAGTAGTAATCACAATTGGCATGCGTTAAAAAATTTATCCAATCCTATATCCATCCATTCCCCCTTTCCACCTACCCCCATCACTCAAAAAATAAAAGTCATTGCTCTCGGACAAAACTGCCATTCTATAAAACATATTTTCTGATACTGATTTAGTTATTAAAACTCGACAATTCAGTAAACAGTATGGGCCGATTCACCCTCTAATAATTACTACAAAACAAAACCTTGAACGTCAATTGGGAAATACAAACACGTAATCATAAAGCTAGATAGAGAAACTAAGAGAAGTAATACAGGCTCGGAGTCGAGTTTGAAAGAGGGACCGATAGCTCCTTCACTAGATAGCAGTTGGCGTAGCCTGGATGGCAAGCTTGATCTTGAACTAGCCATTTTAACCTCCGCTACTCTATTTACTGCAAAAAAATTTAAAAAAAAAACCCCACCAAGAATCAGTATATCAGAATATCATCTTCATAAACAAATAACACAAAATTCATTGACTAACGATGAACCCATGAATCAAAATCAAAATCCCATCAATTAATACATATACAAAGAGAAAGTATGTGCGGGTAGAAACGGGGGGCTGACCTTGTGGAGAAAAAGTGGCGGTGGATGCAGGCACATCGAAAGGGTTTGGACTGTACAGAGAGAGACGAAAGAGTGTATCTACGTATGTATAGGGTTTATTTTGTGTGTAGAAATGATTGAAACTGAAACCCTTGTAGAGAGAAGGGGCTGAGTTTTCTGACACAATTCCACCGTAGTTTCTTCTCCGTAATTTATAGGGTTATAAGGCGGTTTTGCTCTTTGGTCCCTCATCTTCTTGAATATTCATTCTCTTTTATTTTCTTTTGGAATTCTCTTCTTGATTTTTCTTTAGCTATATTATATTCATTTATGGTCTAATAATTCAACATAATCTCTATTTGATAGGAACTAAAATTCAAATTTTAATTTTAATTTAAATTAATAATTAATTAAAATCACATATTTGATAAGATTCACAACTTTTCAATTACGCATTTCATCAACTTTCATCAGAATATAATAAGAATCTGATTTTAATTCACACCAAATAGGGACATAGTCTTTCAACTTAAAATGACTACTCAAAAAAGAAAATGATGTTTTATATGTCAAAACTATTAGAGTTGAACGATGAAACCGTCAAATAATGAAACCGTTTTTTTTATACCGTTGGTTTGAGTTTAAGTGGATCTGCCAACGTTTTGGTTTTGAACGGAATCAAACTGTTTCGATGTGGTTTTGTTTAGATTTCAATATTTGCAAATGATTTCAAACTTCAAACCATTTATAAAAAAATCTTAAAATAAATTAATTTAAATTTTATGCAACTTCATATTAGACGTAATCCAATTAAATTCAATACTTAAATAGAAAAGTATTTATTCCAATTAATTAATTCATACATATTTCAACCCTCATCACAACTTTATTATATTTTATTGATAGTTGCGTTGTTTTGTTCTAATTTGTGTTGTGCTCCCTTAAATTTTTATCGGACAACATTGGATTACTTTAATGATCATTTTGAAGATTTGACCAATGAGCTTTTCAACGTATTAAATTGGTGAAAATTGAATGCAAATAAATATAAGATTATTCTCCAAATTGCTAAAGATGTGTTATTTATTCAAATATTCAAAATTGTTTTTCAGTGTGCATTTCCTAAGAGTGGGATTCTTTATTCCATTAAAAGTTTGTTGAGTGTAAATATGGTTAAGGCGATGATTTGTCTTAAAAATTGGTTGTATAATAACGATGAACCTATAGTGATTCGTTAATATTTGGATGAGGTAGAAGTATTGAATAATTCACAATATATATATATATATATATATATATATATATATATATATAAGAGATATTTTTTTTATTTTATTTTTATATTAATTTTATTTT
>CAIGRH010202945.1:0-21952 GCA_903798295.1 Fraxinus nigra
TAGTATTTTTCCCCTACACTAGCCATTGTAATTTTCTGCTTTCGTCTATTGTAATTTTCAGCTTTCTAGCAATCAATGAAGATGTTATTTCCATTGTGTTCAATTTCATGTTGCAAGCTTTCTTAAAAATTGTAATCAAATTTACTTTCGTCCCGACACGACCGAGAAAAGGTGGAAGGTAATCTAGCCGAGCAGACTACTGTCGCACGGTGTCTCTTTCTGTGCAAAGAAGAAAGGTAACCTGTGAAACGGGGGCTAGATGTTACTTTTTAAGTCACGACCTTTTCCTTTATGGTTTGACCTATCAAAGGAAATTTGCACACATATATTGGGCACTAAAATACCTTGTAATTCTATTCTTCGGTATAGTACAATTCTTCGATGGCACAGTAGCTCCTGGTAATCATTTGTTTTAAATTTCTTATTTTACATTATTATTTGCTCTTGGTAACACAAATTATTTATTAATGTGTGTTTGAACCACATTATTCCAAAATAATGTATTCTGAAATAATAAATTGATGGTTGAAAAAGAATGAAGAATTACTGATGTGATGGAAAATATTATTTTATTGAATAATGTGTGGCTGAAAATATGTAAAAGAATGAAAATGAAAATTTTAATGTGCATCAAACAGGGATTAATACATTACAATTTTGTAATAATAGTAATCCAATTCCTTGTATATGTTACTTGCGCTTAAGACAATGATATGTGATTGTAATAAATTTAACACAACAATTCAAAAATATGACTCTTTGGAGTTTTAACACAATTAACTTTTCAACAAACATGCTCGTAACAAAGAGACGCACTTGCTCAGTTTTTGTCGATATTAAATAAATGCATGGCAAATACATGGACACTTTATCTTTACTTGCATAATTTACAGGCATTTGCTCGAGTTGATAAGATAAAAATATTATTCTCAATTTATT
Organism: Fraxinus nigra; assembly: GCA_903798295.1. Lineage (NCBI taxonomy): Eukaryota > Viridiplantae > Streptophyta > Magnoliopsida > Lamiales > Oleaceae > Fraxinus > Fraxinus nigra. Next base: position 940 of record CAIGRH010202945.1, read on the forward strand.
TTTTTTTTCTTTTCCATTTCAATGGAATTTTGAATTTGCTCGAGAGATCCAAAAAAATGTACAAACGCTCAAATCAGTAAAAAACTCTGCCATTAAGCTCACAACTTGTTTGGCATTATGTGCAGCAGCTATAAATCCTCAATTTGTCGTAAATTTCGATTCATATACATAAAATAATACGACTCATCCCAATTTTCAATACATATTATGCGCAAAATATACATCATCAAGAAAAAGAAGCTACCTTATTCCAGCAAGATCACTACGTACTGCCTCCTTATTTACAACTATTAGAAGCCTTCACAAAAAATACTTAACTGACATCCTAGTTGTGTACAAAGATCTCTTCTTTTGCCCGGAATTGGATTGCCTCAAGAGGGGCTCAGAGAAGAGGATAGCCCTATGTGTTTCTCTGTAAACGAGATTTTGAATATCATTAGTTGGTTGATTAGTAGCGTAAACTGTGATTTGTGGAAGAATGTATATGGAGTAAAAGTTGAAAGTTACCTCCTGTTGCTACAAGCTTTTCAACACGCGATACAATGTGTTTTCCATAAGTGTACCTCTTAAGTGCATTCAAGTGAACCTTGATACGAGAGAGAATCAATTCACGGCTCTGATCATCACAAGTCTCAAGAACCTTCTGCACAACGTAGTTTCCAAATTGATCTTTCATCATAGCCTGGGAATTTTCATTTCATGTTCATTATTCCACAACAGAAAGTGAGGAAATATTAGGACAAAATAATTTCCAGTTCATTTTCAATTCGAAAAGGAAGGGAGTTCTGGACATTGTGTGTGTGTGTGGGGCACGGGGATAAGATGGAAAGAAGACGTGGAAATTCAACAGGAAGGTGCATGGGAGGTGGTGTAGAGATTTGCTAATCAAAGAATTGTCGCCATCCCAATATATGGTGGAATAAGAGATAACGGAATAGAAGCGTATAAACATTAATTAACAATGCAATCCAATAGAATAATGTTTTATTCAGTTCAGTACCACAATGTGATGAAAAACAGTGAACTATGAATTCGTAATCAGATAAAGAGGTTCCTTTGACATGATTCCACCATAAAATAAAAAATCATGTAAAGTGATGATCAAGTTGATCTTTAAATGAGATGAACGATGGGGACCACCTTGGTGTGTTTACCGGCAAAGCTTAACTTACAAAATCAAGAAAGTTACAGAAAACTAAGAGCAAGGAATTGATTCCCCTAACACATTCATAAAAAACCAAAGAAAAAAGTATCAAATATCAAATTTTCGAAGGTGAAATTTTGGACAGTTAACCCCAAGCAGTTCTCAGAGTGCAATCAGTTCAGGATGCCTATATATAGGCAAAATATGATGTACATTTGATAATTATCAAGGTGTAAATTGTTTGGTTAATTTTAAGAAGCAAATTTAAGTCACAAATGTAGAGAGCAACGTTGTCACATACCTGTAGAGGCTCATTTTCGTCTGTAGAACCAAGAATCTCACTCACCAAAAGTTTACGCTCCTCTGGACCACCGAAAGTCAAGCACTTCTCGATCACATTGGAAGCAAATTTTTGCTGACTCATCTTCACAATTTGTCCTGCAAGCTTGCGAATAATAGCAGACCGTTGGTGTGGTTTACCATGCTGCAAGACATGCTAAGAAAGCCCCAAGAAAAAATAAAAAATAAACAGAGGAAAGATGATCAGAATGTTTAAAGTCATATTTGTGAGAAACGATATAACAAACTCAATCTAGAAATACAAGCATTAGATTTCCTAAATAAAGAGCAAATAATCCAGTAAAGTACAATCGCACAACAGTGCAAGAAAATTCCTTTATGTTTTTTTCATGCATCCAGAAATCATGAATGTAATGACAACTCAGTCAAGAATTAACAAATCACCTGCATTGAGGACTTTATTCTGTATAGCAAAAACAGTGGACAACGTAAGTTTGGCATAGTGTGATCTACATATTGATAGGTTCCAATTTCTTTCAACAAGTTCAGCACACTTTTCACCTGCCAACTCCATATTCTTTTCTTTTTAAGAAAAAAATTGCAGGCACTCAACATGGCACCGTCTATTAATTCCTAAAATATTGACTATCCATCCATCTAAAAGAGATTAAATATGGTCATAAGAAGTGACTAGAACTCTTCTCATTTGTTATACCAATCTTGAGTTCAGGAGAAGGAATTGAATGAAACTACATATAGTCTCAAATTCCATATTGTAATATCTAAAGAATCTTTATAGATTACTGTTGAAAATAAAGATCATGGAGCTGAAAATGCTAGAAGAACCTAGAGGCTGCTGGAATGAAGAGGATAATGCCGTTAGCTGGAGGAATTGGAAGCAGATTCCATTTTAGTTATTTTGTAACAGAATTTTGTTTTTCCTTTTGCCACATGTGCAAGGTTGTTGTAACTTTGTGTATTTATACACTTGTTTTCTTATTCATTTAACACATACAAGAGAATTCAATAGCAGATTTTTATTCATCCTATCTCTTCCTATTTTCAGTTTCATTTGTGTTACTTTGTTATATGGTATCAGAGCTATAAATGGCTGATAATGATGGAACAAGTGTTACTGATACAAATCAAAACCAAACTCCACCTCAAAATCCAAATCTGATTCAAAATACTCAAGATCCACCTCTCCCTAATAGTCCTTTTTTCATTGGTGCAAACGAAAATTCTGGAGCTCTTCTAGTAACTCAAATGCTTGATTCCAGTAATTATCACTCCTGGGCGAGATCAATGAAGAGGGCACTTCGAATCAAAAACAAACTTAGCTATACTGATGGAAGCATTTGTGAACCTACTGATGTAGATAGCCCACTGATGGAACATTGGCTTCGATGTAATGACATAGTCATTACCTGGCTACAAAACACAATGACTGTTGATATAAAGGCCAGTACCCTCTATGTTGAAACAGCACACCAACTTTGGCTGGAATTGGAACGCTCCCAGAATTTATGAAGTTAAGCAAGCAATAACATCATTGATGCAGGGGCAGGACTCTTTCAGCACTTATTTCTCAAAACTCAAGACGTTACTTGATGAATTGATGAACTATGAATCAATTCCTAATTGCACTTGTGGAGGGCTGCAAACTGTAGTTGGTAACCAGGAAAGGGACTGGGTAATGAAGTTCCTTATGGGACTGAGTGATTCTTACAAGAACGTTAAGGCTCAGATTTTGTTGATAAAGCCGTTTCCCAAGCTAAATGAGGTATATTCTATCATACAACAAGAGGAAAAGAGAAGAGACATCTCTACTGATGTCCCTGTTTCTGATGGAATGGCCATGATGGTAAGGCGAAATTTCCTGAGGGAAGGAGAGAAGAAAGACTTCAGTGCTCAAAAGAAATACTACTGCACCTTCTGCAAAATCCTTGGCCACTCACTCGAGAGATGTTTTAAGGCTAACAAGGATAAGCCAACGTGCACACATTGCCAAATACCAGGGCACACCATCAGCAATTGCTTTAAAATTCATGGATATCCTCCACGTCACAAACTCTATGGAAAGATGAAAGTAAATGTTGTTGTTACTAATCAAAGCGCTGATGATATAGGGACCTCTCAGGGGCAAGTCTGTGATAAGAACCAAGTTACTTTAACCCAAGAGCTATACACTCAGCTGATGGCTTTGCTCAAACCACCAATCAGTCATTCTCATTCACTCTCTGCCAACCATGTTTCGAATTCTGCCTCCACCAAACACACTAATGCACTCAAAATATCTGGTACTTATATATGTTTGTCTGCTCATAATGATGAAGATAAAATGACTTCATCCATCCCTTGGATCATAGACACTGGAGCTACTGACCATATGGTCTGCTCCATTTCATTCCTTACAGAGATAAAGTCTCAAGTCTCACATCCAATTAGATTGCCTAATGGAGATGTCACTACTGCAACTCACATAGGAAACGTTAGAATTACTGAAGAATTAAACCTTCATGATGTTCTGTGTGTTCCATCGTTCACTTTTAATCTGATATCAGCTAGGAAACTTGCTGAAACATCAAGTTGCTGCCTTATATTTTCCTCTGATTTATGCTTTGTGCAGGACCTTTCAACTTGGAGGACGATTGGTCTGGGTGAAGTGAGACAAGGTCTATAACAGTTGGTGCAAAATAAGGTGTCTCCTAACAGCTTGATTCAGAAATTACCAAAACTCACCAACAAAATTACCATAGCTGCAGCTTCTAATCAAGATAACTATGACCTGTGGCACTTCAGATTGGATCATCCCTCAGATCCCAGACTACGTTTAATCAACGTACATCAGAATTCCAACCTCAAGCAAACCAGTAAACCTTGCTCTATCTGTCCTTTAGCTAAATTGCATAGGAAACCTTTTAATACTAGTTATCACAGGTCTGAAAACTGTTTTGATTTAATCCACTGTGACCTATGGGGACCTTGTACTAATGTTGCATATGAAGGATCTAAGTATTTTCTCACTATTGTCGATGATCACAGTTGATGCACTTGGGTCTATCTACTGAAATTGAAATCTGATGCTTCAACTGCTCTGCAAAATTTCTATACTATGATTGAGACACAATTTTGTTCCAAAATCAAAATTATCAGAACTGATAATGGAGGAGAATTTAACTTAAAGCATTTTTATTCTAGCAATGGAATAATACACCAGACTTCATGCGTTGAGACCCCCCAGCAAAATGCTGTGGTGGAAAGAAAGCATCAGCATATATTGAATGTAGCCAGAGCATTAAAATTCCAAAGTGGACTGCCTATGAAATATTGGAATGATTTCATTTTGACTGCCGTTTTTTTGATAAATAGAACTCCTACACCCGTTTTAAATGACAAAACTCCTTTTGAAATTATTTTCAAAGCTAAACCAACATATGCTAATCTCAGGGTCTTTGGCTGCTTGGCTTTTGCCACTACACTAACACAAAATAGGCACAAGTTCGACTCAAGGGGAAGAAGGTGCGCCTTTTTGGGATATCCTTTTGGAACCAAAGGGTATAAGTTACTTGTTTTACAGACCAATAAGATTTTTATATCAAGAAATGTGAAATTCTATGAAAATATTTTTCCTTTCAAAAATTGTAAAGATCAAAACCACATTGATGACTCAAGTGTCAATCTACCTACTCCTGCTCAATTAGCATATCCGGAACCAGTGAATATTGACTTAAACTATCCTCCCTGTTTCAATTCTCAATTGCCAATAGAATTTGAACTTAATGAATCTATGGAAGACTTAGAAAATGATCAACCTAATTCTGAACCTACAGATCAACACCCCACTCTTGTTTCTGAATCCTCAAATAACTCATGTGCTCCTCGAAGATCTGAAAGAAGCAAAAAAACATCTCATTTGCAGGACTTCATTTGTCAGTAGGCAGCCTCACTCACCCACTCTCAAACGTCTAATAAGAAAAAAGGCACTGTAATTTCAGGTACTCCTTTTCCTTTATGTGCTACAGTTTCATATCATAAATTGTCTGATCAACATAAAGCCTTTGCGTCATCTATCCTTACAAACTTTGAGCCAACTACCTATCAAGAAGCAGTTAAAGTCCCTGAATGGTGCAAAGCTATGAAGAACGAGATATCTGCTCTTGAGTTAAACAAAACGTGGACTGTGACTGACTTACCGTCTGGGAAAGTTCCTATAGGATGCAGGTGGGTTTACAAAATCAAGTTTAATGCAGATGGAACCATTGAAAGGTATAAAGCGAGGCTCGTGGCGAAAGGCTATACTCAGTTGGAGGGAGTTGATTATCACGAGACATTCTCCCCCGTGGCAAAGATGGTGACAGTAAGAACATTGATAGCCATAGCAGCAGCAAAAGGCTACATCAATTTGACGTAAATAATGCATTTTTACATGGAACCTTAGAGGAGGAGGTGTACATGGAAGTTCCTCCTGGGTATTTCGTTGATCAACTCTCAGATTGTGACAATGGGACCTTAAAGGTTTGCAAACTCAACAAAAGTTTATATGGCTTGAAGCAAGCGTCTCGCCAATGGTACTCAAAGTTATCAATCTTTATCATAGAGCAGGGGTTTCAGCAATCGAAAGCAGACTACAGTTTATTCACCAAAAACACGACTGATTCCTTCACTGCTATACTTGTTTATGTTGACAACATAATAATAGCAGGAAGCAATGTGAGAGTAATTGATTCTCTTAAAGTTTTACTTAATGAGAAGTTCAAAATCAAGGATCTGGGAAATCTAAAGTATTTTCTTGGAATAGAGGTGGCTAGATCGACTAAAGGTGTTCAAATTTGCCAAAGAAAATATGCACTAGATATTCTATCAGATTCAGGAACCATTGGGGCTACTCCAGCCAAGATTCCACTTGATCAAAATGCAAAATTATCCAAAGATGAAGGGGAGATACTATCTGATCCAGCTTCATACAGAAGACTTGTAGGCAGGCTACTTTATCTAACTATCACCAGGCCTGATTTATCATACTCTGTGCACTTGCTAAGTCAATTTATGCAGACTCCTAGAACGCCACATATGAATGCAGCCCACAAGATACTTAGGTACATCAAAAAAGCACCAGGCTTGGGGCTATTTTTCTCTTCAACCTCGGACTTACAACTTAGAGCTTACACTGATTCAGACTGGGGAGCATGTCCAGATTCTAGGAGATCAATAACAGGTTATTGTGTCTTCATTGGGTCTTCACTGATATCTTGGAAGTCCAAGAAACAAAACACCATATCTAGGTCATCTGCCGAAGCCGAATACAGAGCAATGGCAGCTACTTGTTGCGAATTAACTTGGGTTAGATACATCCTTGATGACTTACAAACCTCACATCCACAAGCAGCTGAGTTATTTTGTGATAATCAAGCTGCCTTACACATTGCAGCCAATCCCGTATTCCATGAGAGGACCAAGCATANCCATGAGAGGACCAACCATATTGAATTGGATTGCCATTTAAATCGAGACAAAATACAAGAAGGAAGTGTCATTACAAAACATGTGAAAACTGGTCTGCAAATTGTTGATATCTTTACTAAGCCTTTATGTTTTAATACGTTTCACTCACACTTGTCCAAGATGGGAGTAGAAAACATCTACTCTCCACCTTGAGGAGGGCTGTTGAAAATAAAGATCATGGAGCTGAAAATGCTAGAAGAACCTAGAGGCTGCTGGAATGAAGAGGATAATGCCGTTAGCTGGAGGAAGTGGAAGCAGATTCCATTTTAGTTATTTTGTAACAGAATTTTGTTTTTCCTTTTGCCACATGTGCAAGGTTGTTATAACTTTGTGTATTTATACACTTGTTTTCTTATTCATTTAACACATACAAGAGAATTCAATAGCAGATTTTTATTCATCCTATCTCTTCCTATTTTCAGTTTCATTTGTGTTACTTTGTTATAATTACTGTGGATTAGCTCTCTGTGCCAAGGGAAGCAGATCCATCTGATTGAGCCACGCAAACCTTGTCCATTTTATTTTTCAATCTTTATCGAATGAGGTTTTTGAAAAAAATAAATAAAAAAATTGAACATCCATCGTCATGAGTAACCTTGGACAGGAACTGGCAAACATGATTAATAAATAATTAAATTTGACTGAAGCAAAGTATTCTACAAGAATGGCATCTAACAGCTTTACAGGTGGACATGCTAGTTCTCACAGGAATGCTCCAATTTTCTCATCTTCTCTTTATATTATTATCACTTAATTGCCAAATGTTCCGATCAAGTGACAATGGAAAACAAAAAAATAAGAGCGAATCAAAATCAGAAAGGCAGTGCTACATAACTTTTAATGAGAAAGATCAAAGTCTAAAGTTCAACAATCAACCAACATTCATGCCCCCAACATATAGCTGATGCTGATAGAGCTGTCAATGTATATGATCAGGTATTCGTCCAAGGAAATTAAGTACCTGAATGACATAATTCCCAAACTGATCTTGTGCTAAGGTACAAACAGAGTTCATAATTTCATCCATGAGCATTTGTTGAGTGTTAGGATCATCACAGTGCTCAAGGATCCTCTGTCGAAAGAAAAATCCATTATACATGAATTACTCGCCAAATTTAACAAAGGAAGCAAACAACAAATAAGTAACTGAACCTGAATGACACGACAGCCATATGGATGTGTCGATAGTGTCACGACTTGGCCCGTCAACGATGAAATTATAAATTGGATTCGATCTTGAGGGACACACTCAATAGACTTCTGGATTACATGATTACCATTCTGATCTCGGACACATTTCATCACTGAACCATCAAGTTCAGCTACCATTTTAGTCTGCAGCTCCACATCAACCACTTCCAATGCCTGTGAATAAAATCAATGTCTTGGTTCATATAATAAAAAAAGAGACAAGATTTTAGAGGCAAATTATGATTTGTCTATAGACTAATACTACCTGTGACGCAAACAGAATGTCTCATTTCATCTCTTGAATATGTTACAATCTGTATATCTCGAATTAATGCCCTCTTAGAATAAAAACTTCTTTAAAAATTCTTTCTCAAAATAGTCATGACAATTAATTCTAAATTACTTTTTTCTGGCGTACTACTTTATGTCACACACTATGGACAAAACTGGAAAGCTGTAGCCTGTAGCAAACGCAATTTTCATCGTGAAACTAGTTGTTTGATGACTAACGAGTCCCAATATAACTGGATGTTCCATTGATTATTGTGACTGCTAATTTAGCTCAAATATCAATTGGTTAACAATGAACGAGATCTTCAATGTAGGAGGTTTGAGATATCATTTATATTATGCTATTATAGAGAACATGTACACACCAATTTCCGTTGACCATATTCATGCCTTGCCTATCAAAATCACAAGGCCAATGCTAGAGCAAACGATGTTTCAGCCGAACTTCTACCTCTCTCTCCCAGTAGGCTACTGCTCAGAATTTCTTCCCTCCACCGTTTTTTCATTTTCACATTGCTCTCAGTCTAACCGATATTCTCAATTTTTTTCTTAATCAGATTAAAACAAGAATTATCATTCAACAACAGCTGGAAATGGAAACATAAGAGACTTCAAGAACTACCTGAAATGCAAAGCATAGTTCGATGGAAACCAAATAATTTACTTTGCTGGAAGAATACATAAACGATGTAACTTCATTTATCAATTCTCAACTCAGAGTTGAAACAAAGAGATAAGAAAGTGCATTTCTCTGAAATTTTGATTTTTCATGGCCATGTATAGTGATGTTCATATAGACGTACATGCCACATAAGTTGCCATAGGCAAAAGTTAGAAGCTGAAGCTAATGTATAAACCTTTTGGATTACTCTGCAACCATACATCTGTAGACTGAGATGCAAAACATGACCAATCAATTGGCTGGCTAACTCCATCTGTTGATTTTCAGTGCCATGCTCAAAGAACTGCTCATTCAAGCAATGAACCCACTCATCATTGGAACATCAGTGTAAAAATGGATGTTTTATTGAAAAAATACCTTCTGTATGACATAATTCCCAAATACATCAGTCATCAAGCTAAGAGCATGAGGGATAATCTCTGGAAATATCTTCATCTTTTCTTCGACGGTAGCAATCTCTAATTTCTGCTGAATGAAGCGACTTCCATACTGATCCATACTGCATTACCCCGAGGGAAAAAAAAAAAAAAAAAAAAAAAAAAAAAAAAAAAAAAATAGAAAAAAAAAGAAAAAAAGAAAAAAAAAAAAAAAAAAAAAAAAAAAGGAGAAGAAGAAAATAGAATCTTGGAGAAATAGGTAAGCTTGGCTACAAAAGCAGAATGACAAACACCACTTATTATACCTGAATTCAATAAAATGACTAAGAACATCTGAAAGTTCCAAAGATCTGGTCTTATTGTTTTTGAAGGCCTCTAATAATGATTCAGACTTTCCTTCCATGTTATTTTCACTTTTTGAATGCAGAGAACCAGTCGACACTCCCTCTGAATTTCTCAAAAAAGACTGAATATGTGAGCGTTGCCCATTACTATACATAGGACTCCTGGTACTGATTGTTGAATGTACAGAATTCATCATTGGTTTACCTTCATATGACACGGCACATGGGTCCAATGCTGGGTTCACATGGTATTGATGATTAATATTGTCAGATTCATGTAAAACGTGCGACTGATATTGTCGTTTATGTTGCACAAGCAATGCCTCAAGATAGGCTTTCTCTAAAGGTTGCAATTCTTCACGGCCATGGGGACCACCACCACAATATCTTCCTTGAGAAGAACTACCTGAAATATATAAAGCATTCCTTCCATAATTGGACATTTTCTGCATATAACGAATTTGTTGTGGATCCATAACGGGGTGGTGAAGGCCAGAACTGGTCTGGTTACTACTTCCCAAACTCTGTCTATTTCCAGTAGTACCATTCAAAACTGAACCTATCAGAATTTTAATAAAAAGATTTCAAGAAAAGTCTTCCTACAATAATGAATTATTGCATTAGCATGCCGAGAAAAAAATAATAACCTGAAGCAAGACGATTGTTGATCATCATGTGTGGTTTATGATCAGCAGAACATCCACTATGTCCTCGATCAGAAACAACCATAAAAGGGAAATTATGGTCTTGAAGTTGGATGTTCAGATCTTCTTTGATTGCGTACTCAGAAGGATTAAATTGAGACTGAAGATTGGAAAAAGAAGATGCTCGTGTTGGAAAGTTGACTTGCCGATCCAAATGTGAGCTGGAAATATTGAGGCCTCTCACTGATCCATTATCCCTTGATAAATCAGCGTATGTGATGGCATTTGCCAACTTTTCAATTGTAGACTTGTTAAAATATGGCTGGTGCTGATTCTCTCTATGGCCATTTGACATTCCCGTTTGAAGCGAAGAGTTTAGTATATTATCTTGCGTAAGATGTTGACCTTTTGACATGCTTAATCCGGAAAGAGAAGCGGTGATATCATCTATCTCATGAATTCCAGAGGAAGAAATATTAATAGTGTCAGAGGTTGAACTAGTTATCATATCAGTACAGCGAATTCCATTACCAACATTAACAAGTCGAGGACTGGTGGGCCTCCCAAGAAGGTGAGATTCAGGAGTCCTATTCCTCGACAAAGATGAACCCACAGAAGACACAAAAGAATTAGGGAGTGCCAAGTCTAGGTTCTGAGTACTAGAAAAACCTGTAAAAGCATTTTCCGAATGCAAAGCTTCAATGGAGTCAGCTCTATTATGTATTTGTGCCAAGTGAGAACTAGAGATTCCCAATGAACCCAAAACAGCAGCAATTGAGTCATGGCTAGCAGGGCGCGAGAGATGACCTGATGATCTCATATGATGGCCAAGCCCTTCCTGTGACATTCCCACTGAACCCAAAACAGAACCAAATGAATCGTGGCTAGCAGGGCGAGATAGATGACCCGATGATGTCATGGGTCGGCCATGCCCTTCCTGTGACATTCCTGTTGAACTCAAAACATCACCAACTGAATCATGGCTAGCAGGGTGTGAGAGACGACCTGATGATGTCACAGGTTGGACAAGTCCTTCCTGGAAAAAATTTAAATAAAGTATTTAAACTGCACCATAATTGACAATGAAGTAAGTATTTCAAAGTACAACCATAAAAAAGCTCCGAATATCAGGGATCAAACTGAGTTTAAGAAATGGGAAAGGAAGCCTAATTTTAGTAATCAAAATAGGACTAGTTTCATTCGGTGCTTCCATAAAGAACTGTTCAGAAAAGGACAATGGAAGATTATCACTGAACTGGCTCTGAGACAATCATTTATTCTGAAAGCCCAAAAAAAGTACATTTTTTATTTACTTCATGATGCGTGTGATTCTACATTCAAGATGTTCCCTTCTAGAAATTGAATCTGGTTGTAATTAGAAAATGGATATTGCAGCAAAAATTGCTCAAAATGTTACTTTTCTTTAGTACACAGTCGGTTCGGTTGACTGTATACAAACTCACTAGTCATGCTATCATTTTATATGTTGGACGGCTGTCTAGCATGAATAATGAATTTCACAACAAGAGGTTCAGAGAAAGTATGAGTGGAGTCAATAGGTCATTTAGTTAGGAGCTTTAGAGAACGAGCAAGAAGCAGTAACAACAACCAACAATAATTATAATTTCGTGGGACACAATACTGCTCATCCTAAAAAGTAACCAAAAAGTTTACACGAACAGAGGCAAAATTTTGAATTCCACAGAATTTTGCAAGTACAGCAAAGCAAAGTAAATTTTACAGTGAAAATGAAAAGGAAAGAGAAAAAACCTGAAGTATATCTGCGAAACTTTTCCTCCTAACTCCCATTCCTGTACTCGAGCTGCCAGTGGAGGCTTTGTGCAGATACTCGAAAGAATTTTTTCGCGAAACATTCCTTAAAGCAGCCTTTCTCAACTCGATCAACCCATCGTCCGTTTTCTGTACAGATATCCCAGGCTGCATCGAGAACAATGATGATTGTACACCATCATCTACAAGATTTTTATCCCTCCAATCACCAACTCCCCCAAATCCTGACCCTGCTGCCCTGATCCTTTGAGCAACCCGCCAATCCTCTTTTGACAACAAGGGTGGGGGCAGTCTAGGGTTGAGATTCTCGTGCGAATAATAGTACTCTAGATATGCGGGCAGTGATCGAATTTCTTCTTCTGTCAACAAGCCATTGTTACCACTATTACCACTGCTGCTACCACCATTGTCTAGTGGCATAAAATTGGGGTTCTCAAACAGACTCCCAGCAGTGCATAGAGCGCCCTCTACCGTTGGCGGTGCACTGCCACTTCGATTTATGTTTTCTCTCTCCCTCTCTAATATTAAACCACGATAACTCTGCTTCTGCAGCAGCAACAATTCAAGTTCATTCTGCAAATTCGCACTGTTCTCTAAATTCCCTTTTGAATTTAATCCGTTCATGATATTATCGCCTAAATTCCTCCCTACATTGACATTGGACAGCATAACGTGGATTTCCAATTCAAATAAACCCTGATACGCACAAAAAGAAAGAAGAATTCAATAAAATAGTAACATAAAAACTGCACAAAAATCAAACACATTTGACACAAATTAGAACATACATTATAGAAACTAATACAAAATCAAGATAAAAAGGGGAAAAAAATTCATGGATCACCCCAAAACACATGAAACTAACAACAAACCGTTTTTTTTTTTTTTAAATCAAATTATCTTGACATAAAAACATGAATAAAAAATAACAAAAACGCATACGCAATATGTACATACAAGATTATGAACGCAGATAATGCAAAACAAAAAATAAATTGGGTTGTAGGAAAAAAAACAAAAAACTCACAAGAAAGAATGATTGATGTGAATGGAATGAAATTTAAAATATATTTATCAATTATACTAACACGTGCAATTTGGAGCGCACAATGTGGAGATTTTTCGAAACTGAGACGAGAGAATGAAAAGGGAGTGGTTAGTTTGATAAAGTTTGATAAATGGCGAGTTGGCATGCATTTACTATTGATTGTGCCAGTTGTAGGTAATACAACATATACACGTGTTAAAAGGGGAGTGGAATTTTTTAATTTTATTTTTATTGAAGAAATTCAGAGTCATATTTCTCCCTAACTATGGACCGTTTGTTTCCCAGAATAATAGATTTTTTGATTTTTTTTTAAACAAATGGATCCTACTGTGAGACAAACTAATCAACAAAAATGACAACTTCCCATTACAACGTTACAAATTTTCATTAAGAGTCTGCTTGGTACGACTTAAAATTCAATTAAAATTGAAAATATGACCGTTATTGGGTCCCACCCGTCTAATAAAAGTCAATAATAACAACTATATTTTCAATTTTAATCTGATTTTAATCTCTATCACACACTCTCTAAAATTGGAAATGGATAGGGCATGTTGGCTTTTGATTTGGGAATGGAGAACCCAAATAATGGCTAGTGACTAGATTTAGCATTTAGGCGCGTTGACCACGTGCCTATTAGTCATTAGGTATATTCTTCGGGTGTGTTCTATAAAAATTAAAATTCAATTAAAATTGAACATATAGTTGTTATTGGATCTTACTCGTCTAATAAAAGTCAATAATAACGATTAGTTTTTTAAATTTTAATCTCTACCAAACACATCATTTGTCTCAGTTTGATATCGATTAAAATTAAAATTAAAATCAAAACTAACAATTAATTTTAATAGCTTTCTACTTTTTAACCACACTCCCAAAAATCACTATCATATTTTTATTTTTTTTTAAACGAAATGGAGTTCAATCATCATGATTGAACTTGTTATGCTTATTGTTTAAAAAATATAAAAAAGAAAAAAAAAACTTATTGATTCGTGTTTAGACATGAAAAAAGATCTCCCTCTACGACTTTATATTTTGCTTGTTAAATTTAATCCGAGTAAAGAATTACAAAGGAAGAGGGAAAAAAAAAACAAAAAAAGACTTAAATCATGGTATTAGGATATAAAAATCACAAAAAGGAAAAAGAAATTATTTGATTTCAAATCTGAATTAATTATAATTGAGAACTTAAATATTGATTAGGACTCAGCTAATACTACCTAAAACTTTATTGCACTATTAATTAATTATTTAATTAATGTGAAAATTACATCTTAAACTTTCAATTTAAAAAATTAAGATTAACAAGTTTTTATTTTAAAAGTCAGATGATAATTAAGATTTTAAAATATTAAGATTTATATTACAAAATTAAATATACATATTCATTCTACCCAATCATACCCACCAAAAACCTAATTATTTCATTCTCCCAATTTTTTTTCTCTCTCTATTTTACCTCCCCTTCTCAACCCTCTCTCTCTCTCTCTACATGAGAAATCAAAATCGAAAAATGGAGGCAGAGTTCGGGCCATTGCGTGCAGTATCCATCTCATTCTCTCCTTCCCATTTGTTACCCGACACTTCTAGGCACTGCTGCGAACTTACGGCGATACCTGGTTGCTGGAAGTCGCGACGCGTCGCGGTTGGGTTGTGGTGGTGGTGTTTGGGTGGATGTGGTCTGCCCGCCATGGCCGTGATCTGCAGCTCCATGATTTGATGTGATTTTTGGGTGTGTTTTCAATTGGTGGTGGTGGTGTTTGCGGTAGCGGTTGCTTTGTTGGATTCAACGGTGGCTGAGGTTTATTTTAAGATTACTAAAAAGTTATTTCTTAGGTTTTCTGTTTCTCTTTCTTTTTCCGATTTTGTGGTGGCCGGATGAAGGATGATTTGTAGTGTATTGAAAGTGCAAATGGTGGTGACGGGTTTGAGGTTTTTGTTGGTGGCTGTAGGTGGTGCTGTGCGAGGTGGATCTGTACGGTGGTGGTTTGTGCAGTGTGTGGTGGTGGTGACATTGGCTACGGTAATCAAGACGATGGTTTTGTTTCTAGGAGGTGGTGTTGGTGATTCTGGCGACGGTGGTTTAGGTTGTTGCAACAGTGTGGTGGTAATCACAAATGATTTGGTTGATTGTGACTGTTGGTGGTTGTCACAAATGATTTTGTTGATTGTAGCCCATAAATTGGTTGGTGTATGACCAATAAACAATATGTGACCCATGCAACAAATAAATTGTGACCAATACATATCGTGTGATCTAAAAATTTATTAATTTGTAACCAGTGATTTGATAAATTGTGACATAAATATAATTTTTGATTAATTAATTTGATATTTTATGACCAAATATGTAATTATTAATTTGATAGATTTGTGATCTATAAATATTTTGAATTGTGATCGTAAAATAATTTGTGATATATAAAATTTGTGATTTGTAACCAATTAATAATATATGATCAATTATTTAGAATTTGTGATCAAATTATATGAAATCGTGACTTTAATATATTTAAATAATAAAATATATGTTTAATTAATTAATTATAAATAAAATTAAAAAAATTTCTGAAATTTGAAATTTTAAACATAGTCTCTTAAATTCAAAATTGGCAAAATTAAACATATAAATATTTCCTTAATTAATTTATTAACAATACAATGCATTAGGATAGATATCACCTTCGTCTGTTCAAAATTACCATCTTTTGTACCAAATCAAAAGTCAAAGGTACTTATTTAATTGGACCGACCAAAGTTAAATTCCAATGGACCACTTGTAGACCCATCTTCAACCTCTTTTAGCATTAATTTGAAGAATTTTGCAATTTATACATCAAAATGATACATAAACAGTTACCGAAAATAATGTCGAAAGAAAAGATTGAATGAAAATTTTGATTGTGCTTTAAAATGATAAATAATAAAATGTTATGTAACATTATGTAATCTCTCATGTAAATTTTAATGTACATGTAGTCATCGAGTTATATTTATATCTATTCCAGTATACATACAATCTCGAACCAATCAAAAGTCAACAAACTTTTTATGTTATCTTGTAATTCATGGAAGATCGAACGAAACACATTAGGGCAGATAAAAAAAAACTAAATCAAATTATGAAAATGAGTAACTGCTGTTCTCCTCAGGTCCATTGATGAATTAATAGAGCATGATTGAAATGAGGGTATGCAAGTCCATCTGTTAAACCTCATTTCAGTCTGCCAAAACTAATTTAATTACATACAAACAGAAAAAATAAAAAGAAAATAAACCCTTTTTCCTGTGGTTTGAAAGAAGAAAACTAAAATACAAAGGCAAACATTCAACCTCTCCTGTAATCCCATCAAACGGGAATAAAATAATTACTTTTCATACAAAAAAAAGTGATAAATTTTGATGATAAGGAAAAATCTTTAGAATAGGCATTGCTAGAATTTTAATTAAATACTGCTATTTTCATTTTCTATCATTTCCCGAACCTCGTTAACTACCAAATATGCCTTGTGGCCACCGATCACCTCAGCCTGTTTCTTGCCATCCCGCCACAGCTGTAAAGAAATCTTACCCCTTAACTCTTCTAGGAAGCTTGGAATTATGAGCACAGCAAATGTAAGGAGATACAAATGTAAGGGGAGATTCATTTACCTGTATTGTCGGCATTTTCTGTCCAAATTTGATAATCAAGAGCGTGCAGATACATGAAAAGATAGAATTAAGTTTAAATCAGTTCCTGCAATTTTTTATGTGCGAATTTAAAGCAAAATGGAACTGTTGGGTCAACTTAATAATGTCTCCAGTCGAATGAGTCGGTGTGTTAAAAAATGTGAAGCATGCTCAACTAAGGTCTACAAGAAATGACTTATATCGGGAGCTCCCCTTAACTTAGTTCAAAATATGTTACTTTCAACTTTGACCAATAAAGAAATTCTTTATATTAAACTTTACTCATTTACTTGTATATGTAAACTTACTCATAATAAAATTCCTAAGCTTATAATTATATAACATTCCACTAAGCATCACTATTTGAAACACAAATTTGTGGCTTCTGAACCTAATTCCTAGATAAACTACGGAAGTCAATGGGCGATGTCATTTAGTGTGAAACAATTTTTTCAAAAGCATACTTGAAAATATGGAGCTTATTTATGAAAATCCATCGAGTTTGGCCTTCTTGTCAGAATTTTGCAACAAAATACCTGTTAATCATACAAAGGATTTTTAGCAATATAGTCAGGAGAACTTACAGTGACCCCTGCATGAACCACAAGTTTGTGGGGAACGTTATTGACATCAACACAACAAAATCGCATTCTGCATCAAATTAGAAAACATAGTTTTGAAACACTTGGATACCACATTAATTTGAATGACATAAGACAATTGAAACAGAGAAATCTAACATTGTCACTGTAGATAAAAGCAAACTGATAAAAATGAAATAAAATTGCGTCTTAAAATCTAAACAAGATTTAGAGAGGTACAGATAACAATCAGCCATATTGCCCACCAGAAATTTTTGAGCATTATCAGAAACAAGTTGAATAGGTCTTCCATCTAACCTGGGATAGTAATCAGCCGCTAATTTTTCCAGTTTTGGTTTCAAATATATACATTTCCGGCACCAGGTCGCCATCCTACATATCCAAACAATTTACTTACTGAGTTCAAACGTGCATCCATAAACATAAACATATCCACATGTGATGTGAAGACATGATAACAGATTCACATCACATGCAAGCAACTATACGTGCAAATAAATGTTTAATGCATACAAGCTCTTAATAATTCATTTTCAATATACTTATATTGCCTATGATTACCATAAAGGTAAAAGAATAAGAAAGAGAAAAAGTTGCAATGGAGAAAAAATGTTGTGTGTTGTGCAAGAGAGAGAGAGAGAGAGAGATTTTTGTATACAAAGAAGTAACTTTCTTTGGCAAGTCACAGTAGCTCATGCGATTACCTTAAAGGTCAAAGAAGCACAAATCTAAAATGGTTTAGTGACTTCTAATAACCGTGCCGGTCAATGCATGAAAATGAATACCTATTCATGGTTGCAAGAATAGTTTGCCTTCTGTTTGATTTACTTTTTAGTAGACCTCTTCAAATTTAAAATTATCATGACTTCGATTGCTAATCTTTGTTGCTATTTTCTTGCTTCCAGAACCTCTCTGCCTTTGACAGGTATTCTTTCTATCAATTCTAACATGAACAAGAGAGGAGAGACGACAATATTGGCAACTCTTGGCTTCTGGCTTCACAGTTTTGGTATACATCCTCTTCTCAATCTCGACCTTGTAAATTCTCCCGAAAGACTTTCTAAATTACGTTTTCTTACAAAGAGTGTACTTCCAATGTCTTGCTTTCCTATCTAATTCCAACACATTCACAAACAGACATTGACATGCAGAGTTTAATTGCAGAGTTAAGTTTTCATTTTAGTCCGACATAGAAAGAACCTCCAAATGTGATTTGCTTCAGAGAGAATACATCCAAGCTAGACAAGGCCAAGAATCAATCCAATAAGAAAATCCTTCATCACATGCTCGACTTGTACAACTGTTTCTTCAACTATTGGTGACAACTGTGCATTTAAATTATGCGCATGCATGGATGTGGAGCATTTTGCAATACATGATCATGATGACAAATGACCAAAAACCACCAGTGACAATGATATTACTCATAATTTTTTTAAACAATCTATACAACCATTACCATGTAGAATTATAACATTGCTACAACATTGCAGCTATTTCTACTTTTGACATGTCAGCAACCTTCAATAACTCCATAATCAATCAGATAAGTATGTTTCTCTCGAGAGTAGTCGAGGACCAATCCTAGGTTTGATGATCTTCCATTGCTATGATCCTATTATTTTCAGCAAGTTAATTGTGTTGTACCTTCAAAATCAAACCAATTTAACTTGATACAAACTTGTTTAGAAATTCAGTCAGTTTCTCCCTTCAAAAACCTAACCAAACAAGGGTGCTGTTCACGGAATACTGTCCACATCAATGAGATTTCTTTCTCAACCTCAAGAAACTTTTGTTTCTTGTTTGATAAATTCCAAATCATTACCTACCCCAGCCAAGCTTTTATAGACCAAATGCATCAAAACTTACTGTCCAAGAGTGCCAGTTAACCCTGCATTGGTGTTGCCTCACCATCTCTTCTTCTAGTCATACATTATCTGGACTTCTAATATGAATACACCTCATTGAAATGTATAAATCTCATGATATGTAGTACTTTTAAGAAGCCCAGCTTCTGGTTACACTTTATTAGAGTATATGTTGGATAATCTCTGTCAAATAAGCAAGCAGCTTTTATAGTTAAGTCATAAGTGCAGCAGACATGGATAGATGTTAGCTCATTTTAATCCATAAAATCTTGTTATTTTGTGGGAAAATGGCTAAAAAATTGTCTCGAGTCCTATATTCATCTTATCTCAACGCGGTCCAAGAAATATCAGAACTTCATCTCATTTAGAAGTTCTCTTACATGGTAGACATTCATCAAAATCCCAAGCTTTGTTTATGAAGTAAAAGATTTTTCGTACAAGGTATCCCCCCAGTCGGGCTTTTTCTTGGCAACATTACTCGTTGAACGTAAATCCAAGAATTTGCACCAATTCAAGTAGTGAAATCTCAATTTCAAGTTGTAAATTTAACATGAAATAATAGTAACAATAACAAGAATAAAGTGAAGTAAATTAGTAAAGTAAATCCATCACGAAAAAATAATCGATTTTTTACATTGAATAGAGGGGAAAGTGATTCTTCTTGAACTAACAAAATTAAAACGAAAAAAATGATCAATAGATTGAAAAAATAACACAAAAACAACTGAAGACTAATAGGGGGGAAATCAAACTGCGACCCTAAATTCATACCATAAAATTACAATTGATTCGTCGAGCTGCTGAGCCTCACCAATGACCCGATCGAACTGGGCTTCTCCAGATATGGGCTCAAGCTCCACCGATAGCGGTAAATTGTGAAGACCTTGTTGAACAATAGACCCAGCTTCTCCATTATAACTTAATGCTAATACGTTTTTCTTTGTAAAATTCTCAACATTTTCGGCACCAAAGAAAATGGATTTTCCGTTTGAATAAATGGAACAGTTTGAATTATACAAAACTGGGTTTCTTCTAATTGGGGTCTTAATTGATGGAAATACTTCAAAACTAGACATATTTAAATTTCTTCTGAAGGGATGGGGAAACGCAGAATGAGAGTAAAGCCCTGATCGCCGAGATTATAGAAAAAATGGGAAAATTTTATTTGTTTATTTGATTCATATTTCTGTTCTTTTTTCTTGGTAATGCTTTTTCTTGGATAGATATGGCCCACCCTGGAATTTTTTCCCGCAAAATTGACAAAAAAAAAAAANCTTTGTAAAATTCTCAACATTTTCGGCACCAAAGAAAATGGATTTTCCGTTTGAATAAATGGAACAGTTTGAATTATACAAAACTGGGTTTCTTCTAATTGGGGTCTTAATTGATGGAAATACTTCAAAACTAGACATATTTAAATTTCTTCTGAAGGGATGGGGAAACGCAGAATGAGAGTAAAGCCCTGATCGCCGAGATTATAGAAAAAATGGGAAAATTTTATTTGTTTATTTGATTCATATTTCTGTTCTTTTTTCTTGGTAATGCTTTTTCTTG